>JAXCLQ010000005.1:4639791-4653464 GCA_035584115.1 Cedrela odorata | reverse complement strand
TATAGCCTACTATTCAAAGAGGTTGAAATTAGTTACATATGAAGAAGGAAATGTGAAGTTGTAGACTTATTCCTTTGATCCTAACTAAACAAGGGAAATAATTACAAAAATGATCGTTATACATGAGTACCTTTTGAGTTTTGTGGAGCATGAATGGTTTAGAAAAGCTTTAAGTTCCCTAAACCCCATGTGGAAGAATGTGTCTTGTAATACAATCAAAAGTGACATTATAGAGATATATTAGTTGGAGAGAGCTAAAATATTGAGTTAAAATATTGAGTTGTTTTGAGCGTTGTAAGAGTAAAATTGTCATCATAATGGATATGTGGATTGCTGGATCACAAACAATGAGATATATGGCAATTACGAGACATTTTATTGATAATTCTTGGATCCTGCATAGTAAAATCTCAAGGTAATTTCTTTCATTTGATATAAAAATACAAATTTAAGTTAATTTGTTTATGTTGTATTTTTTTTGACTTAAAATGTTTTTGTATATATATACAAGTTCATGTATGTGCATGCTTTACACATAGGAGAGGATTATGCAATGCATTATTCAAATCCTTGATAGATCTTAAAATGGATCGTAAGGTATTTGCTTTAATTGTTGATAATTGTTCAAGCAATGATCGCATGACTCAGTTTTTATTAGATAAGCTTGATAAAAGTGATATGATTCTTGAGGAACAACTATTTTAGATTCGTTATACTACTCACATTCTAAATTTAATAGTTAGAGATGGTTTGTCTGTTATTGAGAGTAATATCATTAAAATTTGTGATAGTGTTACATTTTGGACAATAACACTTTAAAGAAGTGAAAATTTTAAAGAAATTACATGTAGGTTGAATGTTTCATGTAGTAAGCAATTAGTGCTTGATTGTCTCACTATATGGAATTCCACTTATCTTATAATTTCTACTGCATTGGAGTATAATGGTGTTTTTTTCTAGAATGAAGCTCATTGAAACACAATATTGGACCTTGCCAAATGAGCAAGAGTAGGAGTTGGCTTAAATATTAGCAAATAATTTGAATCTTCTTTATGATGCTATTGTAGTTTTTTCTAGGGTTAGATATCCAACCTTCAATTTATTCTTTGTCCATATTTGTGATATTAGGTTGTAATTAGATGAGGGAGTTGAATCTACTTATGATAAGATTAGGAAGATGGCGTCAATCATAATATTAAAATTTGAAAAATATTGGAAGGATGTTCATGGGATTTTAGCAGTAGCAACCATGTTAAACCCAAGATATAAAATGAAGTTGATTGAGTACTATTTTCCTATGATATATGGTAATGACTCATCATTTCAGATTGATAGAGTTAATAATCTTTGTCATGATTTGATAAAAAATTATTAATCAAATTTTAAATCACATAAGAACACTTTCATTGCAAATGGTTCTTCATTTGATATTCCTTATTCTTTGGTGGCTTTTATTGAGAAATAAGCTGCACATAGATCGGGGTTTAGAAATTTTGTGGAAGCTGGTATGAGTGAACATAAAAAGACCAAGTTTGAGACATATTTGAAAGAAAGGATTTTGCCGATTTTCAATCTTTTGATATTTTATATTGGTGGAAAGTAAATGAATTTAAATATCCTTTGTTGTCTAAGATTGCAAGAGATATATTAGCAATACTGATCTTTACAATCGCTTCCAAATGGGATTTTAGTACGGGTGGTAAATTTGTGAGCCCACAACATAATAGACTATATCCACAAACGGTAAAGGCTTTGATGTGCACTTAAAGTCAGTTACGTGAAGGTATAAAATATATATATTTTAATTAATTTATAATTTCTTTTCACTAATTTTTTATTTTTAATATATATGGAAAGCTTATATTAACATGCATTAAAAATGTTGCTGCCACATTTCTGCAAGGAGATGTTGAAGAATATCTAATGGTAAAAATTTGGTTTATATTAGATAGCTGTTAATTGTCATTTTTTCTAATTTTATATTATTCCTAATTCTAAATATTATTTTGTTATGTGTTTATTTTTATATTTCTATAGGTTGACAAAGAAAGTTGAAAGAGATGTGAAATTATATATATATATATATATTAATGTGAGTTGAATGTTTGATTATTGGAGATGCGTAATTTGAATTTTTTTATGTGGGTTGAATGTTAATCATTGGAGATGTATAATTTTTTATTTTTTTTTTGTATGTGGGTTTAATGATAATTATTGAAAATGTTTAATTTGTTTTTTTTTTATTTTTATGTTGTTGAATGTCGATTATTGAAAATTTGTATTTTATAATTTTTTATGTGCTTTTTAAATTTAGATATCAAATATTAATAATAATTTGGATATAAACTAAATATGTTTTTTTTGGTTGAAAAGATATGAAAATAAATTATATTACTATTATTATCGTATTGAACATAAAAACATAAATTAGTACATGAAATAAAATAAAGACTCTAAAATTTAATAATGTAATTTAAAATTTAAAATTATCAAATAAATTAATAAATAAGAGTGGGCGAGATGTAGACGAATCGAAGATGGGATGACTCTTCCAAAACGGAAAAGGGTCAAAGATAGAAATGAGCTTCCTACTAAGGAGATAGAAATGAGAATGACAATCCTAGTCTGTACTCAAATCGTACCAGGCCCATTGCCATTTCTATCTTAATATATTAAAGCTTCGAAATGTTGTAACAGATATTTGACCGTTAATTAAGTGGAACCTTTCTTTTCTCCTTCACCACAACTAGGAATGGCAATTAGGCTGGGCCGGGTTGGGCTTTGGTACATAAAGCCCAAGCTTGCAAAAGCCTGGTCCAAATGGGACCTAGGCCGAGCTAGACTTTTGACAGGCTCGGATTTTTTTCAAATTTTTTAAAATTTTTAAAAATAAAATAAAATATTCCTAAATATATTAAATATTAAAATTTTTACAATCTATTTAAAGTAAAAAAATAATATTAAAATACATTAAAAATTAATAATATTACTTATATTAAATTATTAATATACAATACAACTACATAAGTTTAAATATATATATTAAAAGTTTAATATCTAATATATATTTTCAATCAACTAAAAATATAAAAATGCAAAATTATAGTTATAAAACTAAATGTAAATAATTCAAAATATAAAAATTTATTTTTTTAAGAATTATAACATTTAAAAATAAATTTATTTTTTTAAAATTTTGACCAAATCACATCCGAGTATTTATAATAATATTCAGGTGTAAAATTTTATATTTTCATTTTTATATTTTAAAATTTTACCGCACCTACCTATCGTTTCAATTGCTTCTTGCCTGTACTGTAAGGTTTTTATTATTATTCTTCAAGATAAGGATTTTTTGTTGCACCAAAAACCTCGAATTAGCTTACCCACTTAAGTGAGTTCCTTTTTTCCTGAACTTCTAAACCATAATTTTAGGGTTTCTTTTTCTCGTTTTGCAGACCCTGAATTTGCTTACTGCCTTAATTTTTTTCTTTTTTTCTTTTTTAAGGATAAACAAGGTCAAAATTGCTCTTCCTTTTTACTCTCTGGGATATGTAATTTTTATATTTTTTTTACTGATTTTTTGGGTTCTAAATTGTTTTTCGTTCTTTGCATATAATTGGGTTTGTTGTCAATGATCTATTGAGGCTTTTCTGGCTGAAAAGCTATTAGCTTGTGTACCCTCTTGGTGGGTTTTCACTGAACTATTTGAAGGAAACTGTATTGGGTTTTGTTCTGAAGAGAAACAAGGAGCAAAGGAGATGATCGCGGAGAAACCTAGTTGGGTTAGGCATGAGGGAATGCAGATTTTCTCCATTGATGTTCAACCTGGCGGGCTCAGGTTTGCTACTGGTGGGGGCGACCATAAGGTATCTTCTTCTCATTATTCTGGTACTTTTTCTGGTTCCGAGAAATTTCAAAAGGGGAAAAGCAGGTAAATTGTTAGAGGTCTTTAGCATGCGATGGACTTGAAAAGTGCTGGATTTTGTACTTGGGAATTATATGTGGCGTTGAAATTTGTTCTCCTTTCTTACCTTTATTGGCTATTTAATAGAGACTAGCATAATTTTTGCTTGACCACATGAGGATGTTTGCCATGAAAGTTTAATTTAATTTATTTTTATTACTGCTGAAATTTTCTACACTGATATTGGCTGTAAGGTATTATGAGATTCTATTGATCGCTCTTGTAAACTTACGGGGCTTATTTAGATGCTGTGTGTTGATTGATTACTGTGCGTTGCTTTTGCCACTAAATTTTTCAAGTTTAGCTAACTGCTTTGTGGCTATGTAGCATTGGCAACTTTGGTATGTGTAGTTAAAATTTCTGTTGCTGGAGACTGTGTAAAGGCAACATATTAGGTGGAATTTTTTATAATGTTGGTTTGATCATGAGTTCTCGAGGGCATTGGTTGTTCGAGCAGAAGTGTTTTTGGTTTATTGTATTAAGTTAATAGCACTGGAGCTCTTCACAATTCTATTTCTAGTTTTCAAATAATACCTTATTTATTTATTTATGTTTCTGTGTTGTGGTTTTTGTATATAAATCATTTTACCTTGTTTTGTTCCTGTTTCTGAATTCTTGGCAGAACAAATTGGGTTTTCTCTTAGTTTTTCATCTGGTTCTGAAGTTCATATAATATGGTATGAAAGCTCAACCAAATATGCTGTTAGTTGAGATGAGAGGATCAATTTATTGCTTCAAATCTGTTTAATCTATGTACTTTAAATATGAAGTAATGGTCCTAATTTGTGATAATGGAAAATAGTTGCAGGGTCATGGTTATAGGAGAAACAATAACAAAGAACAGGGTTATTGGGAATGTTATTTTTGCGTGTTTGTAGGGAGGGGAGTTTTGTTGACAAACTTTTGCGAAGACTCCACTTAAATGTGATTAGTTTGCCCTAGAATTGTCCATACATTTTCAATAAATAATTTTTAACATATGTACTGTTCCTGCTTTGACTGCATTCCAAAATAATGATTTTAGTTTCAATTTATTAGATTTTCTGTGTTTTCAGTATAATATTACTAATTGTGAGAAACTGGGCTACACGTTCATGCATTATTTCTGGAGGCATCGGTGATGTAATTTGTTTGGTTATGTTGTTTACCTGTTTTGATGTGCATGGTTTGTGGTTATTCTAAAGTGTCACAACTACTTTTTCTTTGTTACTTGCAGGTTCGAATATGGAACATGAAATCCGTTGGCAGGAACTTAGAAAATGATGAATCGACACATAGGCTTCTTGCAACCCTCCGCGATCATTTTGGGTCGGTCAACTGTGTTAGGTGGGCCAAGCATGGTCGGTATATTGCATCGGGGTCTGATGATCAGGTGATTTTGATTCATGAGAGAAAGCCTGGTTCAGGAACCACAGAGTTTGGTAGTGGAGAGCCCCCAGATATTGAAAACTGGAAAGTTGCAATGACTTTTAGAGGACACACTGCTGATGTGGTAATTAAATTATTTTATTATTGAGATGTTTGGACACCAAATGGAAGCTAAGTTAACCATTCTTATTTTTGCAGTTGTTTTTGTTTTGACATTTTTGTTTTTGGGAATATCTTTATTATGTTTTCAGAATACTAGTTTGTGCATCTACAGTATAGGGAAATAAGTACTTAAATAGATGAAAATGTCAGATTTAGTTGAATGAGTTATTCAAATTCCTTAGTTTGTGATGTTAATTTCTGATATCCTCTCTGGTACTATCTAACTGGGGAGTTGTTCCATGCTTAAAGTAGGTGGATCTCAATTGGTCGCCAGATGATTCAATTTTGGCTAGCGGAAGTTTAGACAACACAATCCACATCTGGAATATGAGCAATGGCATTTGTACTGCTGTTCTTCGGGGTCACTCTAGCCTGGTTAAAGGAGTTACTTGGGATCCCATTGGATCCTTCATAGCGAGTCAATCTGACGATAAGACTGTCATTATATGGCGAACAAGTGACTGGAGTCTTGCTCACAGAACTGATGGCCACTGGGCAAAATCAGTATGTTCCTAATTGGAGACTTCTCTTTCATTCTAAGTTTCAATTTCTGTTCTCTAATGGGAGTGTGTCCCTTTTCAGCTTGGGTCTACATTTTTCAGGCGGCTTGGATGGTCTCCTTGTGGCCATTTCATTACAACCACTCATGGTTTCCAAAAGCCTAGGCATTCTGCACCTGTTCTAGAAAGAGGGGAATGGGCAGCAACATTTGATTTCTTAGGACACAATGCCCCAGTTATAGTAGTGAAGTTTAATCATTCAATGTTCAGAAGGAATTCCACCAGTTCACAGGAAGTGAAAGCTGCACCTGTTGGATGGACTAATGGGACTTCTAAGATTGGAGGGAAAGAATCACAGCCATATAATGTAATTGCAATTGGAAGTCAGGACCGCACTATTACAGTATGGACAACTGCCAGTCCTCGTCCTCTCTTTGTAGCCAAGCATTTTTTTACTCAAAGTGTTGTGGATTTATCCTGGTAAATGCATAATTTGCTGGAATGATACAACTATTTGGTTATTGATTTGTGAATTCTATCTCAATTGTGGCTTTTACCTTTTACTTCCCAATGGTTTTTTGTTTTTTCTCATAAATTATTTGCTATTTGAAATGGAAACAGGAGTCCAGATGGCTATTCTCTTTTTGCCTGTTCCTTAGACGGGACAGTGGCTACTTTTCACTTTGAGGCGAAAGAACTTGGCCACAGGCTAAGTGACACTGAACTTGATGAGTTAAAGAGAAGTCGCTACGGTGATGTTAGAGGTCGACAGGCAAATCTAGCAGAGAGTCCAGCTCAGTTATTGCTTGAAGCAGCATCGGCTAAGCAAACCACAAGTAAAAAAGTGGTTTCAGATGTTCAGCCAGCTGAGACACCCATAAAATCTTCTAGCAATTTGGTGGTCTCAACAAAGACTTCTGAGCCTCAAGTCGATGATGGGAAGAAGAGTGGGGTAGCAGCTGGTGATGGATTAAATAAAGTGTCAACTTCTGGCCGGATTTCTAGTCCTGTGAAACAAAGAGAATACAGGCGACCTGATGGAAGAAAGAGGATTATTCCAGAAGCAGTGGGAGTGCCCGTTCAGCAGGAAAATGTTACTATTGGCGCTCAATCTCAATCGCACAGCTTCCCTCCTGTGTCATCTGATCACAGAAAGGATGATAATGGGGTGGTTCCTGCTGATGGTGGTATGAGAGAAGTTTCTGTCAGGGCAACACTGGGCAGAAACTCTGATGTTAAGGAGCATTCTGGAGTTACTGCCAGGGCTACCATTGCTGAGAGCCTGGTTATTGAGAAGGTTTCAGCATCTGCAGGCGGAGATGGTAGTGTCAATGTGGAACAATCTGGGAGAGTGAAGACTTGTGGTTCGTTGGCTGCTTGTACTACAACACTTTCTATTAGGGTATTTGATAAGAAAGAAGGGGAAGATAATATACCAGTTTGCTTGGAAGCTCGTCCTAGAGAACATGCTGTAAGTGACATTGTTGGAATGGGAAATACTTGTATGATGAAAGAAACAGAAATTGCCTGTACAAGAGAATCTCAAACTCTGTGGTCTGATAGGATGACAGGGAAAGTCACTGTTTTAGCTGGAAATGCAAACTTCTGGGCTGTTGGGTGTGAAGATGGATGCTTACAGGTAAGTAAAAAAGTTTGATCTTTCACCTTTTTCTTTTAATTATTTTTAACCATTCTCTTATGCGGTTATTGGTGTATAAGTAGAATAATTCACTCAATATTAGTCAGTCATAGTATTTTGATGTGGCGCTTACCTCTAATTGTTATATATTTTGTTTTGATTACTAATTATTGACTGTCCTCTTGGTATACCAGTTATTTTATTGCCCATGATCCTTATACAAATTTATAATGCCATTGTTTAATATTTTTGCATTTGTAATTGGTTTCTGTGAGTCAACACAAAATGTGTACTTATATTTTAATCTTTTAAATTTTATGTGATTTTGGATCTAATATTATAAAACCACTGCATACATAGAATAGAAAATAATGTCCATCTCCTCAAGCATGGTCTCACCGCATTTTAGAATTCTTCGGTTGGGTGCAACATCCCAATATGTTTTGTATGGATGTTACTCTAAGCAACATCTTGCTGGAATTGCTGCAGGGATATGTCAAAAGTAATCAATAGCTCTAGAACTTGAAATTTACATCATAAGTGTGGGGCATACCTTTCTGCATCACCTTCTACAGTCTCACTGTCATGCCATCTCCACATCATCTAAGTCACCCATCAACCATTGAAAACATCCATTATTAGTCTTACCCTTGTTTCTTTCCCAACCTGCAAACTTATAGCATTTTCTTATGATTTTGGTGATAATGTAATTAATTGACCTGGCCAGAAAAGATGTAGGATAGTTAATTTGATGACAGTGATGAAGGTGGAGTGGATTGTTGGGCTTGATGGTGGCACTGATGCTTGATGAAGTAGTTACAGTGCAACAGTTTGATTATTTGGTTTCGATCTAGAGGTTGGTCAATGTTGGTGTCTTAGATTGTTCTTTTACAAATGGGGATAATGGCAATCTAAATTAAGCCTATATCTCTTTTTTGGTACAAAGATGCAAAATAGGGGCTTTTTTGGCTTACTGAAAATTCTGGAATTTTTTTTAATCTCGCAAGTGTTTAGTGTGTTTACCTGGTCCTTTATAAAACTGTAAATAATAAGTTAATCTGATTGCCCTCTTAACAAATTTCTAATGTGACAGACAAACATATTTAAGTCATTGAACTCTTTTCCCAACAAATTTGACTCCAAGAGTCATCATTGGATTTTGGGAATATTGGGGTGAACTTTTATTTTGTATGCCCTTACTCCAAGCTGAGTGGTATGGTTATGCCTACTTAACAGATCTCAAAATTTTCTAAATTTATTCTTAAAGATGTTTAATTTCATCATAAATAATATAATCTTGTATTCTTATTACATAAGTAATTCCTAGTTCTGGGCCTCTGAGCTGATGTCTTAAGGTTGGATGCCCTTTAAGTTCTAAAAGGTTAACATATTGTTTGTTTTTGTTCTGTTCTTTTTATTTCCCCTTTTGATAAGTGTGCTTGTACCATACTATATGTGAGACATAATTACACGTTAAGCTTTGATTAGTTGATAAGAAGGTATTGAAAAATTGCATTGTAATCATTCTATTCACATTTGTGAAGGTTTACACAAAGTGTGGGAGACGTGCCATGCCGACCATGATGATGGGATCTGCTGCAACATTTGTTGACTGTGATGAGAGCTGGAAGTTGTTACTTGTCACAAGGAAGGGATCTTTGTATGTATGGGATCTCTTCAACAGGAAGTGTCTTCTTCGTGACTCATTAGCTGCTCTGATTACTACAGAGCAGAACCAGAACACATCTTCAAAGGTTGCAGGTACTCCATATAATTTGAATGTGAAGGGCTAGTTACATTGATTTTATTATTGGCTCACAGACCATTATGACTGGTTCATATGGGTGTGAATTTTGTGTATTTCTCCTGAAAACTGTGCCTTTTTTGTATGGTTCTTTTTCATTGTCATTTCAGGCACAATCAAAGTTATATCTGCCAAGTTATCAAAATCAGGTTCTCCTCTTGTTGTTCTTGCTACACGCCATGCCTTCCTTTTTGACTTGAGTCTGATGTGTTGGCTGAGGGTTGCGGATGACTGCTTCCCTGCATCAAATTTTTCTAGCTCTTGGAATTTTGGTTCGATTCAGAGTGGTGAGCTGGCTGCATTGCAGGTGGATGTTAGAAAATATTTGGCGAGAAAGCCTGGCTGGAGCAGGTTTCTATTTATTTTAATATTTCGACTTTTGAAATTTTTCAAAAGTCTCATATTTTGTGACAAATACAAAGATTTTCTTTTGGTTTGTCTTTTACTTGTGTATGTGCATGTGTATACTATTTTAAATATTCTCCAGTTGATTTATTCTTAAATTCTCATTTTGCTTTAGTATCTTGCTTCTGGAATGATGCACTATACATTATTGTTACAGGGTAACTGATGATGGAGTGCAGACACGTGCTCATTTGGAATCTCAGTTGGCATCTTCATTGGCATTGAGATCACCTAGTGAATATCGCCAGTGCCTCCTTTCCTACATTCGCTTCCTAGCAAGGTCTCCATTCTCGCTGATTTTTTTTCTTTTGTTATTCTCCCAGATTCATGTAACAGTAGATCTGGCTTAGAATGGGCTTCCTGCTATATGTATGCTGTCATCATGATGCATGTATGCAATAATCTTCCATTACCTTCAAAGACAATTTGAATTAGCATAATTGGTTTTTTTTTTTTTTTTTTTTTTCCCTTTTTTAGTACTTTGTATTTAGCAGCACAATATAATTTTTACATTCTTTTAATTGCAGAGAAGCAGATGAGTCTCGTTTACGAGAAGTCTGTGAAAGTTTTCTTGGACCTCCAACTGGGATGACTGAAGCCACTTCCTCAGATGCAAAGAACTTAGCTTGGGAACCCTGTGTACTCGTAAGGCTTTCTATACGCTTTCTAAAGTGCCTTATTTATTCTATGGATATTGGAATGCATATTGTCTTAACTTACTGTGCTGTATAAATATATTTTGGAAGAAGATTGATTTGGGAATCATACATTTGAGATGCTTTATGCATCCTGTTTCCTCTGCTGATATGTGTCCTGTGTTACGAATATTATTAAACATATACTTAGATCACACAGACACACATGCACATATGGTACAAAATACAAAAACCTTTGTAGAGGGCTTATTATTATCTGCATAATCCTAAAATTCAGACTCAAAATTGTGTGGTGCTTGAATCAATGGTTACTTCTGATTTCAAATAGCTAGTGGTTGATGATTCAATGAGTTTGAAATAAACTGCCTTTTACTGTGACTTCATAAAAATGCATTGTTATACTAGCATATGCTGTCGCATTGAAAGCAACTAAAATCTGTATTACACTCCATGCTGGGTGTCCTCACCTGCATTGCATCTCGGATTGTTTCTAGGTCACTGTCCCTACAACTTGAATACCTTGTATCTGAGTTGCGTTCAACTTCTTAGTTGCTGTCCTGGTTAAGTTGGTTATCCAGAATATGCATGATATATAAAGTTATGTGCTTCTGACTTTTTGCTGTTAACGGGGCCTTGAATGTTTTCATTACAATCCTTATTATTCCTCTCTTGATCTCTGCAGGGAATGAGAAAGCACAAACTTTTAAGAGAAGATGTTCTTCCAGCGATGGCATCAAATAGGAAAGTCCAGCGATTGCTCAATGAATTTATGGATCTCTTGTCTGAATATGAAAGTACTGAAACTAATCTAGAGCAAAAAGATCCTACACCTCCCACTACATCTGCTTTAGCAACTGATCAGATGGACTCTGCCCCTCCAGCAATGGATCAAATGGACTCTGCCCCACCAGCAACCAATCAAATGGACTCTTACCCACGACCAGCTGCAACTGATCAAATGGACACCATTACTGCATCTGCTGCATACCACAATGATTCTGCACCCGTAGAAACAGATCAAACAAATTCCATTTCATCAGCGGCAGATGAAGTAAATTTAGGACAATTACTGTTGGTGACGGATCAATTTAATCTGACACCAGCGGCAAAAGATTCTGGTTCTTGAATTCTGTGTCTTTGCTTAGAGGTAATCCTGAATATAGGAGCCTACCTGCAGATGGTGTTGCTCAAGGGTGGAGTGGAGAAAAGATCAATATTTTGCATCATGGCTCATATTGCCTCCTCTGCATCTCATTGCTTTGTGAAAATTTATCCCTCCCGAATATAGGCAGTGAAAAAGGCTGCTTCAGTCAAATAGTTATCTAGTATAGCTTTTAGGCACTTTGAAGCTGTACCGTGGTATGTAAGAAAGGATCTCATCTCACGTTTCAATCAATTAGAAATTTTGATTATCTGCCCCGTTTATAGGTTCTGGAATCAATTAAATGGATTTTATTTTCTGTAGAATTTTAAGGAGATAGATCATGAGTGGGTAAGTTTAGGTTCTCTTTATTTTTCAGTTGTAAGTTTGCATGTATGTCAGCTATCTTTCCCTTTAATTAGAAATCTTTGTTCATGTTTTTCCTTGCTTAGTTCCAACTGCACAAGACAGGTGATTTTTTTTTTATCCTGATGTATATACGCATGTTTTTCAAATAAAGGACAGACATAGATTGATCTTCCTGGAGTGGGGTGGTTTTGTTGACCTCTTGACGTGAGGTTTGGTATACTTTCTCCCTCATTTATTATAGTTTTATTTTTATTTGATAATTAATGTTTATTATTTTTTTTACACACTTATAACTGATTTATTTTATTTCATCGATAAAATAAGGCAATCCCCCGAGAGTAATAGAGTCAAATCGTTAAAAAAAAAAAAACCAAAATTTATTAACAAAATGAGGTAATTTAAGTTATTTTTGAAATTGAATAGGGTATTATAAGAATATTTCTACATATTTAAATAAGATAAATTAAAAAAAAAAGAAGAAAAAAAAAAGAGTTTAAAAGATTTTTGAAGAGGTTTCAATAGCATCACTCCTAAATTTCATAAGATGGTTTATTGGTAAAGCGAGTTATATAATTAAATTATTATTATTATTTAAGTTTTATTTTATTTTTTATAAATAAAAAATTGTAATATATATTTTAATGAGTAAAAATATAATTATTTTTTATAAATAAGATTGTAATACAATTTTAATACAAGTGAAAACATAATTTATTTTAATTTAAAATTTATTGATTGTTATAAATTATACAGTCTTTTGAATTGTATTTTGATTTTGTAATTAGTTTAAAATAATAATATTTCGTGAGCATTAGTTTGCTCCTCTAGAAATAAAGAAATGATAGGGATCATCAAAACCAAAGGCAACGAATTTTTATTTTCATTTTCATTTTGGATTCTCGTAAACGAATTATTCGTTATTTTTAATAATTAAATAAGAATATTTTTAATAGTTTAGACATCAAATTACTAATAATAATAATAACTTATGTATAAATTCTTATTTAATTTATAAAACAGGAATATCCATTCTTGTCATAATATGTTTATCATAAATATTACTTGAGAGAGCACATAAATGGTTGATTAATTTAGTGGTGATATGAATCTGTGTTTGGATTTTTGGTCATGTACAAAGAGGCTAACGTGAGAGAAATGGTCCTTTTTTTTTTTTTTTTTTAAATTATCTATTTATACTGTTTTGTTATTTTACTTTTGCTGTCAATCATAATATATAAGAACAACTTAACTTTTGCTAGTGGGATAATCAAATTTTTTTATTATATTTTTATTAGTGCTATATCATTAATTTCATCATTCTTGTCCCAAGAAATTGACTTTGTTTAAGGTCTTTTAGTAATATAGCTTTCTTAATTTGTTCATCTTCATGTCATTACTATAGACTTAGATTTGTTCACCTATACATATACAAAGAAATTGACCAATATATATTATATACAAGACTTGGTCAAGGTCTCCTTAATTACCAAAACAAAAATTCATTTGCCTTTATACTAAACATTATATTAATGCTACACCCACAAATAATTCATACTTATTTTAAGCTAAATTTTTTGTATTAAGCATATCTTACATATATTTTAATAACTGTGAGATCAACCATTGTTGGTACAAATTTTATGTATTTTACATTTTTTAATA
>JAXCLQ010000005.1:4617067-4633254 GCA_035584115.1 Cedrela odorata | reverse complement strand
ATATATATATATATATATTGGGCTTGGGTTTTGTTTAACATAAATTTGGATTTTGGCTTCATTTATCCAAGCTTTTAAACCAAACTTCTTATGCTTAAACTTAGATCAAATTTTGGTTTCATTTGATTTTATTTATTTATTAATTTATTAATATTTTATTATTATTCAAGGAAATAATATATTGAATATAAAATAATAATAATAATCGTCTAAATAGGTGGATGACATCCTATGCCTCAATTTCATGTTATCTATGCTTGCGTACTCCTCGATTAATTTTTCCCACAACCTATACCGAAATCTTGTCATTAACGAAGGATTTAATAAACTCAATTTATGTCAAAATTGTGAGTTTTACATAAGTAATTTGATAAAATCAAAAACTTTAATGAATGAATTAAATTTCATGGATTTTGGAATCCACCAATGAAAAATTGCCAAACTTGTTTTCATTTATGTGTTTTGATACTTGTGTAAGTGAAAATAGGAAAAAGGAAACAAAAATTAAGCGAAGGAGAAGGAAGATACAACCACTTTGAGAGAGAGGAAGAAAAATTTTCCTTGACAATTTCTAAGGAAAATAAAAAAGAAATAAAATAAATAAAAGAGAAAATTTTATTTCTCTTGTAATATATTGCTTCTTAATAGTTAGAAACATTTTTTTAGTAGTAGAAAATTGTTCAAGGCTTGTTGAAGCATGTAATAGCTGTATTATAACCTTAATCAAGTCTCTCAACACATAAATCAAAAATATCATCAATAAACTGGCATATGAATACGCTTGGAGGCAACTGGAGACAGTTAACTTTTTTGGATTTACAACGTGGGGTATAATTTCTAAATCCATGTTATTTTTGTTTAAATTTAATAAAAAAATTTAAAGTTTGCATAATATTCAGTTATGATCCTCCATGAGTTTTTCTGCACAACTGTATGATAGTTCCTGTCACGTTTCGAAACTTGGGTCTACCCGTGACAACCGTTACCAACCCTCATGGTACACTCTATATACCCAGAATATATCAAGAGAAATTGTAAGACTTTCCTTTTATTCTGTTACTCATAAAAACCTGTATCTACAGTTATAAAACAATAACTCCCATCCATAGGATTATTATCAAAAGAATTGATCATTCATTATCAAATCATCCAAAGCACATTATAGATAAATAAAACAGCATCATAATGGAAACTATTGTAGAACCCGCAAAATTTGGTGTAACTTAAGTTTATTCAATTTTGGCATTAGTGATGAATTTTGAAGTGTTAGGTTTCAAGGGAATTTGTTTAAGTATGCACAGATAGTTATATTGATATTTAAGCATAAAATGATATAGATATATGTATATATATAGACACCTAAGTATGTGATTTTATTTCTCTTTTATTTTCAAGATAATCATAAATAATATAGGGACTAAAATAAAAAAGTTTTAAAACTCAAAGGGCTAATACGCAAAATCACCATAAGTTAGAGGAAAAGTATAAATAAGAAAAATGTGGGGCCACCTTTAAAATAATTATATTATTATATTATGGCCTAATGAGGTATATTACTAAGTCAAGCCCAAGATATTTCTAAGTAAAGCTAATAGGGTTATGCAAACCCAAATTCAAATTAAATAAATTTAAGCCCAAGGGTATATTTAGAAATGACCCATTTTCTAATTAAATTTCCATAAATCTAGATTTATGTTTACTTTTCTTTCTATTTCTAGAAGACTCATGATTAATTGAGAGATTAAAAGAAAAATAAGAAATAAAAGAGAAATGGAAAAACATGAGCCAAGGAGAGAAAGAGAAAATAAGCCTAAATTTTTTTATTTTTAACTTCACTAATTTCTAGACTTTTCTACCTTTGTTTAGAGGAAAATAAATAGTCAAAAGAAGAGAATTAAGAGAAGAGGGCAACACATGAATGAAGGGAAAAATAAGAAACAAAATGTGAAGTGAGTGGGAAGAGTTTAGCCATGAGATGAACTTGGTGGAGAGGAGTGAAAACCATACAACCAAGATGGGAAGAGAAGGTTGAATCAAGTGAGGAAGGGAAGAAGTCGAGCTAGGAGAAGAAAGAGAGAGAAGGAAGAATAAGAAAGAAAGAGAAAAGAGAAGGAGGAGAGAGGGAGAGGTGGTAAGTGTGTTTATGTGTTTATGTGTTTAATCTTGAAATTTGAGTTATAGTTTTATATTTATTTTGTGTTGAAACGGTTTAAAGCATAAATTTGTGTATTTTGCAAAGTATGAATATATGAAATGAATTATATATAGGTGTATGTGTGGGTAGTTTGATGATTATAAGATAAAAAATAGGTGGATGAAGGTTGTTGTGTTGATAGGCATTAGGTGTGTAATGAGGGGCTATAAGTTGAAATTTTATGTGGAAGGCTATTGGAGTTGAAATGGTTGAGTTATGATGATGTTTAGATGCTGGAAAAAAATGTAACATAAATGAGTCTATATTTAATTGTTGTGGCTAAATGTTGGTTGAACATTGAGTTGTGAGTGAAGCATGAAAATGGTTATAAACTTGTAGTTGTGAAATTTGTCGACACAGTGTGTATGTGCGATGTGGTGAAAATGGTTGTGTAACCTTGCAAATGTGAGCGGTCGTCGTATGCTTCTATATAGGTGTTTCTATGTTGGAAAAATAAAGAATTTAGGTGTGATAAATCGTAAGTTTAGTGGTTGGAAGGTATTAAAAATGTAAGGTCGAAACAGTGTGCGGATAGTGGCTGAAAATCCTGAGCAGAATTCGAAAAAATGTCAATTAGGTGAGTTCCAGACCTCGAATTAATACACCGTAAAATTTTATAGAAACTAGACATATAGGAGTATAACATATCTGAAAATCAGCTTGTTTAGTGAAGAGACAAAATCACAGAAAAATATGGAACATGGCTGTCCTGTTGGAGGTCCTACCCTGTTTTAGTACATCACTTGTCGTAACTTGAGTAATCAGATTTAAAATCTAAATTCGTAAAGTGTGGTAGAAATTAGACTCATAATAGAGCATGTTGCCAAAAACCCAGGTTGAGATACATTGTCAGTTTTGAACGGCGCACGTTTGTCACAAGTGTAGGATGTACATTATTGAATAAAATAGTCCTTAGAACAAAGTTAATTAGTGAAATGAGGGGAAAATTCAGATTTTAGATAATAGATAATTAAAACATATTAAGGTTTTAATAGGTGGAAAATTCAAACATAATATACATATTTATTTATTAGATAAATATATTATATTAAATCCTAACGAAAAATTGTTTAATTGTAGATTGACAACCAGAATATTTGATGGCAATGCCTTGAATCGGGTAGATTAAATCGTAACCAGTGAATGGATGTTTTATATTTTAAAAATATTATTTATATAAAATATCTTATTTATGAATGTTTTAAAAATAAATTTGAATGAATATGTATTTTATTTCATTAAAATATAGTTGAACCAAATGTTTGAAATACACATATTTTATAGATTTGATCGAATTGTTGAATTATGATATGAATTGAAAGTTTATGAATATTTAATATGCTTGAAATTAATAAATTAGAGTAAAAGTAAATTTTTAGAAAAATATATTGGATGTGTGTGAACTGTTCTGTGGATGAATGATTTGAAATTAAATAATTTTATGTGGATATATGATGTATATGATGAACATTATTAAAGGGATTTTATGTTTTGAATTGGTGTACCGTGCTCTTGATAGAGCATCTGTACAGATATTCCTCTCTTACTCAGGAGAGGCGTAAGGGAGTAAGATAATATTTTTCAGACATGAGTAAAATTTCCAGAGAAGTCCAATTTCTAATTGGTGGACAAGGAGATCCCACCGAGTTGTAGCAGTCGGGCTAGTATGTGTGAAAGACTAAGGCCGTTACAAGATAACTAGATAAGTTGGTGTCTTACATTGCCTTTTATCCATGTTAATGCTAACGAGAGGGTTAATAAAATTATTTTATATATTGGTACATAAAAACTCGTTAGCAGGTTTCAAGATGTCCACTAGGGATGTCTCGAGGTATAGTTTCCTAGCAAACCCAAAAATTGTATTTAAACATCCACAGATTTTTATACATGGAATCATTTTATTCTATTTCATTTATTAAAGTGATTGTATTTTAAATTGCTTTAGATTTTTTATATTTTAAAATTTACTCTCTTACTCCATATTTATTGGTTTTATTACTTTATTAAAATCTACTCACTGGATCTTTAAAACTCACACTCTCACCCCTCCCCTCTCCCTACCTTTCAGTGTTGTAGGATTGTTAGGTAGTTAGAAAGAAAGAGAAATAATTCAATACAGCTGAGACACAAATAGGAGATAAGGAGTACATATTGTAGTAATTAGGGTCCATGGATTCGTCATGCACATAGCATCATGCATCATGCATCTTGTATTTTAAATTATAAAATGTTGTAATTTATTGGAAATTTTATTTATTTCATATTTTTAGGCGTATCGCCCTTATGCAATAAATACATTATGTCTGATACTGTTACCCTTGTTATCATATTTTTCATTATGGTGGTCCTCACTTTTGTACATGCATTCATAGTATTAGAGAGGCTTAGAGTGATGGCAGGAATCCGTCACTTGTCGGTAGCATCTCTAAGTATGAGGGTGTTACAACTATTCTCATTCAGATTGAATGTACATAAATGTTTACATAAACTGTTTAGTTTACAAATTAATTACAAAATCTAAATAACTTTAACTAGCTACCTCTATCCAGTGGAACATAATATATGTGTAAGTTAAAAAAAAAAAAACAAAAACCTTACTCAGAGCGCCGAAGGCTCTCTATAACTACCACTAACTCGACAAGTGCTAAGGTGCCTAACTTGGAAACTGAAATGGGGTGAGGGGTAAGTATACGACTATAATCAGTGAGTAAATAAATAAACATACACACACACACACACATATATATATACATACACACGCGTTTCCAAATTTTAGATATTAGGATTTACTTTAAACAAAATACTCAAAATGTGTGTGTATTCATTTAATCCAATAATCAAAAAATAATTTATAAGTCTGCATATGGTTTTAAACAATCAAACTAGGATGGTCATACTTTCTTAAAAGCTACCTTGGCCGAGGTAATTTTAAAATCTATCAGTGAGTCTTTAATGCATAAAACCATATACAACAAATTCTTATAAAAAAAAAAACTATTACCCATGCATTACAAAATCATTTATTTTCTACAACACATGCATTTATAAAATCATGTCCATCTCATTGATGTTGGTCTCGAGCAGTCACTTGGTGACACTAATGACTGTCCTCATAATATCTGTCAAATAAAAGATATCTCTATCAAGCTGCCAAGACTTTTTATAGGACATCTATATATCTGCACATCCGTGCTCGACATATACAGTAGTCTTGCCATGGATATTATCCCTTATACCAGCCTCATTATGGCTCCACTCACCTATACGGTCTCTCAATAGATTTGTTTATAGGCTACTTTCCTATAGCTATAGTAAATAATTAGGCCCACTAGCCATATATCAATATCCGGCCTCGTCACCAATATACATGCATAAATCAAATCAATTTTAAATCAATGATATAATCATATAAATAAATCATGTTTCTAAAGCCATTACAACATGTATATGAAATAGATTTTCAACAGCTGACCAAATAAATATTTTATCCTAATATCAATATAAAACACATATAAACAGATTCATTTCAAATTTTTTTTAACATGAAAATTGCTTGTTTAGCACACAAGCATACATATATGTATAAGACACATATAAATACATATTCATGTATGTAATAATTTACTCATAACAAGGGAAGGGTAACTATTTCTACTAATGATCCTCATGCCTACTAGGTTCTTTTTTCCGGTTTCTCGAAGCTTAATACCACACATGCATATAATCATGAATTTCAAGATTCACATGATTAAACATAAATGCACTAAATGCAATGCTCATGGAAAAAATGGCTAAAAACCTCTTAGTTGACACTTTTCACTTTACGAAGCTTAACTAACGGAGGCCATTAATTCAATTCTCAATTAATGAAATCCCATCGCCGACTATTCCAATTTCACATTTCCGTCTAAAACGGATATATACATTCCAAACAATATCCAACACATATTTAACCATTTAAATACTTAAATTATCTCAATTTATCACAATATAACATTTTATACACGAAAATCAATGAAAATCTCAAATAAACAATAAATCCCTAAATTTTAACATGTTCAAAATTTCAAAGTCAAATTTATAATGAGTTAACAAACTTATTGAAAACCTGTAAAAGTTTGTAGAAATCTTTAATAGAAGATTAAGCGAAAAATCCCTAAATTTCTTTGAAACCTTAACTTCCTTCCTTGCTTCCTCTTGCTATTTCTAGTCCAAAGTAGTACCAAATTAAAGAAGAAAGGATGGGTAATTGATTGGTAACAAAATTTGAAAGAAAAAGTAGATGATTTGAAAAGATTTTGAGAGATAAAGAAATAGAGAGAAGAGAGTGTTTTAGAGAGATTGAGAGAGTGAGAAACGAATGAAAAACACTGCGGAGTTGAATGCTCCTCTTGGTTATTTATAGAAATTGGTGAAAAGACCAAATTAACCTTAAGAAGTTTTAGAATTTTCAAAACTGTCCGATGAATTTTTACCCAAATTTGTGCAAAGTATCGATACTTTTTGAACCTGATATCAATACATTCATTAAAATTTGATTATGAAAATTTTTTCAACTCTGAGTATCGATACACTTGCCTTCATGTATTGACCCCTTTACAATGTATCAATACTTTCATAGAAGGTATCGATCTGGTTTAACATGTAATTATTTTTGAACTCTCTGACTTGCAATGTACTAATACATTATATGAAAATATTGATCTGGTTTAGCATGTAATTATTTTTAAACTCTCTAACTTGCAATGCATCGATACATTCTTCATATGTATCGATCCGTGTTGAATGTATTAATACATTCTATGAAAGTATCGATCAGTGTAGCTCTTGTATCAATACTTTCTATGAAGGTATCAATCCATGTGGCTCTTGTATCGATCTCTATACCAAGTATCGACCTGTATCCATAAAGTGTCGATTTACCTTTCATGGTACAAAGATGAAGATAAGCTAAAGTTCGTATATAAACTTAAGAAGACTCTGTATGGGTTGAACCAAGGCTCTTAAGATTAGTATGAAAGGTTTAAATCAACTTTGATACAATAGGGTTTTATCAACTTAAAGTCTGACACTTCCTTATTTTAGTTGAATGAGAATGGAGATATAGTGTTACGGCTTGTGTATGTTGATGAAACACTATGTATGGGTTCGTATGTAAACTTAAGAAGACTCTGCATAGGTTGAACCGGGCCCCTTGAGATTGGTATGAAAGGTTTAAATCAGCTCTGATGCAATGGGGTTTTATCAACTTAAAGTCTGACACTTCCTTATTTCAGTTGAATGAGAATGGAGACATAGTGTTATGACTTGTGTATGTTGATGAAATACTCATCATAGGGAATAAACAGAACTTGGTTGAGGATATCATTAACAAATTGAATGGGTCATTCTCTCTCAAAAGTCTTAAGTTCTTTTAACTAGGGTTGAAGTTAGTAGAGACTTGATTAGGATACATCTAAGTCAAATAAAATATATTCTGGACTTATTGAGAAAGATAAAAATGAAAAATTGCAAGTCTAGTCCACCACCTATAAACATGAGTATGAGCATTAAATTGAGCAGAGATGAAGGTGATGATTTTACTAACAAGACACTGTATATAAGCCTCATTGGAACCGTCCAATACTTAACCATTGTAAGACTTGAAATAGCCTTTTGCATAAACAAACTAAGCCAATATATGTAGGATTAAAAGCAACCTCATAAGATGGTGTGCAAGGGAATTCTAAAATATTTGAAAGGAAAACAAGAACAAGGTTAATATTTCACAACAAGAGGAAGATTGGAATTGGTTGGGTTCAATGATGTAGATTGGACCAATGATGGAGATGACATAAAGTCCTTAAGTGGATACTATATTTATCTTTGTAAAAACTTGATATCATGGAGCTCCAAGAAGCAAAAGGTAGTAGCAAGATGAAAGAACGAGTCTGCATACAGATCTTTGGCATTAACATGTACTGAATTCAACTGTTATATGGTGTGATAATCTAAGTGTTGGTGTCCTAGCTGCAAACCTTGTTTTCCATGGAAGAACAAAACACATCAAAATATATTAGACGTACATTATATTAGAGAGAAAATAGTCAAGGGAGAAATTGAAGTGAAATATGTACTTACGAAATACCAAATTGCAGACATCGTGACTAAGACTCTTCCCTTTGAGAGATTCAAGTACTTAAAAAACAAACACAATGTCTTACCAGATAGTTTAGTTTGAGAGGGTATGTTAAAACAAGCAACCACATGAATCCCTCAAGGCTGACTAGCTTCTGATTTGGCATGCAATGGTGATTTACCTACAGTAAGGATGCTACCCAAAACTGATTTTTCTAATAAAGCTGAAGCAACATTACAACTGTCTATTTTCACTCCTTGTATTTATTCTCTTTGTATTAGGTGTTAGTTTCTAGGGTTTCTATGGCTTTCCAGGAACCTGTATATAAACACAATCATTTTAATCAAATGCTCTTTCGTATATATAAGGAATATTTTATACATCAAGTGTCGGCTATCTCTAAAATATCATCTTTTGCTTGTTTACCTGAAAGTCTTGAATTCAATACCAAAGAAGTATCTTAATTGGCGAAGGTCTTTTATGGTAAACTTCACGATGAGTATGTTGATGATGGATTGGATGGTAGCGTTGTTGTTATCAGTGATAACAACATCATTAACATAAGAATAAGAATAAGTAGAGAATTTTTATGGAGAACAAAGAGAGGTGTCGGCTTTGCTGCTACGGAAACCAAGTGCTGTTAGGGCATTGGAAAGGCACTCAAACCAGGACGTAAGAAATTGATAAAAATATTAAAGAAATAATGCTTTCTTTCTTATTATGTTTAGCCTTACAAAGCCCCAATATATATACAGCAAATTGAAAGTTTATCAAAAGAAGAAATATAAAGAAGATAAACGATAGCATGATTATAGACATATAAAGAAGATAAACGATAGCATGATTATAGGAATTGTTTTCCAATAAAGGATTTTCTAGTCGTTGAGTGAGTTGGGCTACTATCCCACTCCTTGCCATATGCATCTTTAGTTATTTTCCTTAACAACCTGAAGAGCCACATTAACATTCTCTGTCGTCCTCTCGGGTTCTGCCATGTCAATAAATCAAAATTTCACCCACAACAATACTTTTCAAGAAATGTGAAAACATTAAATAAAAACACAAACTTTTTATTTTTATGCAAAGACCAATTATAATATAATGCCGAAAGTGCCCTCATATTTCCAAGAGACTTAGAATTGACGACTATATCTACACCCAACTGTGAAATCAGACAACCTCCCATAGTGATTACAAAAATATTTTAACAAAATACTGATTTATTTTTTGAAATTACAAAAATATTCGTAATGTTAAAACATTATAGATTATTTTTAAGAACATAGAGAAGTAATAAAGTATCATAGAGGCAACAAAACTCTTTGATAAGAATCAAATAAAGATTAAAAAAAAAAAGGTTCTGAAGCTCCATGATAATCTATAAGATTTTAAAAAATTCTTCTTAATATTGATAATGATTTGTCAAGATTTACTGATTTACTTACAATAATCAATACATTATTAAAATGATAGTCCTCAAAACCAGCCAAATAACCTATGAAAATGACATCATGTAATTAAGTTATTTTGAAGCATTGTCATTTTAATCTTTGATTTTTATTTATTTTATAGGAGGTTCTGTTTATCCGCGTATTGTTATTTTGTAATTTATTTAAAGTAATAAATATATAAAGTCTCGTGCCACTTTCGTGAGCATTAGTTTGCTCCTCTCCATAAAAGAAAACAAATGGAATAACTTGTACAAGTGAAGAAATTATGCGGATTACCTGTGCCATGTGCGAGAAGTGTTTTGCATTCAGCTTGCAAAGTCTTCAAGA
Organism: Cedrela odorata; assembly: GCA_035584115.1. NCBI lineage: Eukaryota > Viridiplantae > Streptophyta > Magnoliopsida > Sapindales > Meliaceae > Cedrela > Cedrela odorata. Next base: position 4,623,164 of record JAXCLQ010000005.1, on the reverse strand, counting down.
CCAAAGCTATATATATATATATATATTTATAATAAAAAAATGTAAAAGAAAAGGCAAAGTCCCTTAATTTATTCAGTTTGTATGCTCATATACCAATTATTCATTATTTTTAATTAATTGAATACGAAATTCTAATAATTTAACCATCAAATTAATAATAATTTTAATTTTATAAAATAAGACGATCCTTACCGTAAGTTTTCTTATAAAGACAATTTGAGAAAATTTGGTTGCTTTAATTTTGATACGCAAGTGAACAATTAATAATGAAACTTTGAGAGCACAAAAACGGTTGATCATTTTAGTGGTGATATATATCGAGCTTGGATTTTTCTGTCATGTACAAAGAAGCTAACGTGAGAGAAATGGTCCATTTTATTTTTATCTATGTATTGTGATGTCTTGTGATATTGATAATGTTTTGCGATTCTTCTTGTCGTCAACAAAATCTTAAAAACAAAAATAAAAGTGATTTTACACATTACTCACAACAAACGTTTGCTTGTGATGATCAAATTGTTTTACTTTAAGCTATCAGCATTGCTGTCAATTGCATAATAACAACATTATGAATGACATGATCCTATATCTCACAGAAACTGAATTGGTTCACATTTTATTGAAATGAATTGGGCCTTGTAGTATATATAGCTTTCTTATTTTATTCATCTTCACGTCATTACAATAGACTTATTTAGATTGTTCACCTATATATTTACAAAGAAATTGACCAACGTATATTATACACAAGACTTGGTCAAGTCTTTTTCTTCTCTCCTTAATTACCAAAACAAAAGTTCATTTGCCTTTATAATGAACATTATATTAATAGTACACCTGTGTCTTAATCATTTTTATTATATCATGTACACTTGTTTTCTCATTCTTCTTACTGACATTAATTTGATTAATTGGGAATATAAAGACACCGACAAATAATTCATACCTATTTTGAGCTAAAATTTTTGTTTTGAGCATATCTTCAGTATTTTATAACCGTTAGATCACCTTCTTTTAGAGTTTTTTTTTTTTTATAAAAGAAACTCAATAATTTTAATGAAGAAAGAAGTGCAAATTATAATACTATTTATTATATAGAGATTTGAAGATTGATTGCCATTTAAGACGGCGACTATCTTACCAAAATCCTAAAATGATAGCTAAACCGATGCCCATTACTATTTACTAATTAATATTTAAGAGAGAGAGGAGAGTCACACACACACATACGCACGTACATATATATATATATATATATATTTATGTATATTATTTGATCAAAACTTGTCGTGTCAAAAACATACTTATAGCCAACAATCACATGCTCTTTTAGCCAATTAGTGCTCAATGCTTAACGTGACTACGTTTGACTACGTTTTGCATGCAACTTGCTACCTTTAAGATTATTATTCACCTTTCTTGTACTGAAAATATTTGCTCTCTTCGGAGTCACTCGTACTGGTTAATTTTTAAAACAATAATGATGAAGATACAATTTTTTTTTATTTAAATTAATATAGTGATTATATTATTATCACATATTTTATATAATTTATTTATTTTTATTCATATATAAAATATATAATAATAATATAATATTACCATAATTTGTATGAATAAATTTATATATACAATATTATTATTTTTATAAATATAAATCAAACCTCATATAAATTATGAAGTAAATAAAATTTAATTGTAAAATTTATTATACTTACCATTATAAGATTTATACTAATAAAATAACTAATATTTATAATTTATACCTATTATAAAATGCATTAAAAACTATAAAACTACTTAAATTTAAATATAAACATATTGAATACAAAAATTGTTAAAAACTGTTCTTTAAACATAAGAATAAAGCAGTCATTTGTATGACATTCATTTCACACATGTATAATAATGGTTAGTTGACACATTAACGAGACTTAGGTGATTGAAGTTAGCTCATGGTATGAAAATTTAATGAATCAAGTAAGTTAAATTGATATATACGGGATTTTCTCATAATATACTATGTTGAAGCAATCGACGATTTCGCTAACCGGTTAATGAGCGAGTCAAGGAGCAACGCCTTTGCGAGAATTCGGGAGGCGGAGCCCCTAGAAAAAAAATTTTTATTTTAAGTTTTTGTGAAAAAATAGATCATTGGACATGAAATATCAATACCTGAGGCCAAGGGTATCGATACATGAAGAATACAGATCAACACTCATTGAACGGATCGATACTTATGAAGAAAGTATTGATACCTTATAAAACAAAGAGTTCAAAAATAATTACGAGATAGACCAGATCGATACCTTCATCAAAAGTATCGATACGTGGTCAGACAGAAAGTTTGAAAATAATTATAAGTTGAACTAGATCGATACCTTTATCAAAGGTATCAATCCATGGCAAAACAAAAAGTTGAAAAATATTTACATGTCGAATCAGTACAAAGGTATCGATACTTTGAAAAAAAGAGATCAATACATAAAGGCAAATATATCGATACTTGAGATCGATAAAATTTCTAGAATATAATTTTTAAGAAATTGATCGATACCTAAACCCAGTCTAAAAGTATCATTACCTAATCTAAAAGTATCGATATATGACGCTAATTTGGGTGAAATTTGACGAGCAAATTAGTCTTTTCACCCACTATTATAAATACCTAAAAAAAGAATTCAACTCTAGAGTATTTTTCATTCGTTCATTTCTCTCTCTCTCTCTAAAACACCTCTCTCTTTCATTTTCTCTCTGATTTCTTCATACATTTTGGCAAATCCCTTAGCATTCTTTTCAATTTGTTTGCTAAATGATTATCTATTCTTTCCACATCAATTTGGTACCGATTTCAAATTGGAAACAATAAAGAGGAAAAGTTAGGGTTTGATGAGAACTTGAGAGTTTTGTATTTAAATGACAAAATTAGAGTTTCTAAGGATTTCTACAGGCTAAATGTAGACCTATTAACCTGTTATAAATTATATTTTAAGAATGTTATTGCAAATCTAGGATTTACTGTTCATGCAAAATTTATTTAGATTTCGTACATGAAATGCAGATTTGTGTTGCTTTGGGGACAAATGAAAGTATATGATGATGATATACATGCTAGATATTGTTTTGGAATGAGTACTCCATTTTAGACAAAAATGTGAAATAGAAATCTTTATTATCATGGAATTTCATTGATGGAAATCGGTTAAATAACATCGATTACTAAGCCTTGTGATGTATCATGTGTCAACTAAGGGATCGTAGCCATATTTTTCGCAGGCATTACATTTAAGGTATGTACGTTAAGTTATTTGGAATCGTGGAATTCATTATATGTATGCATATGTGGTGTTAGGTTCCGAGAACCCGCGAGAAGAGCCTATTAAGCGTGAGGATCAGTAGTGGGAGCGATTACCCTCCCCTTAGTAATAAGTAAATTTATACATACACATTATGTAAATAAAATACATGTAATAATTATATGTACGCTTGTATGTGAAACAAGTGTTTTGAAATATTGAAACAAAACTTGAAATTAATATTTTACATGTATTTTACTTGGATATTAGGATGCTTGATTATTTAGGTCTATTGTTATAAATACTTTGATTTTGCATACTGAAATGGCTGGGGAGACCTAAATTGTTTACATGATTTGAAATCATTTTTTAAAATGATTTATATAAATGTTGTTATGGCTAAGGAGGCCGGGATTTGGTTTATATGAATAACTATTGTTATAAAATGATTTATAAATGTATGTATTTTGGTGATGAGGTCGGTAAGACCAGTTATTGTTTATTGGCAAGTAAACCATATTATTGACTATATATATAGGGAAATAACTTATGGGCGGACTTGTTGAGAGGCCGCATAGGTGAGTGGAGTCGCAGTGAGGTAAATGGAAGAGGTCATGGCAAGCCCACTATGTGCCATGCATATATGTGGGATTTTAGAGACCCTATGAAAAGTTATGACTACTTGATAGGGATCTTATGGATTTAACAGATTACGAAAACAATCACTCGTATTACTAAGTGACTACTCGGGGCCAACAATAGTGATGCAGGTTTGTTTTTATAAACGCATGCTTTCTAAGAAAATAAATAATTTTACAAAGTATGAGAATGATTTTCTATTTAATAAATCTTTGTTGCATATGGTTTAAGCATGAAAAGCCTACTGATGATTATAGATTTTGTCTTGACCAAGATAGCGTGTAGTAGACGTATGGCCAACCCGAAATGATTGCTTTAAAATTATTTGTAGACTCATTGATTTACATGAACATGTATATATGTATTTTGAGTACATTGTGAAATAAATCTCAATATTTGTATTTGTAAATGCCTGTGCATGTATGTATATCGGTATATATGTATTTATTCACTAAGTATAGTTGTATACTCATTTTTCACCATTTCAGCTTTCAAGTTAAGCACGTTAGTCTTAGCCGGTCTAGTGGTGGCGATAGAGAGCTTGAGAAGCTTTTGGTAGGTTTCTATCTTGACTCACTTGTATAATTCAGAGCCCACCAGATGTGTGTTTTTATTGAAGATTTGTGAGTCCTAGAGAAATATGTAATGTAAAGTATTGTATTATAACTAAAGGTTATGTAAAAAATTATTATTTTGTTTAACCCATATGATAAATATTTTTCTATATTAATATTTTATTTTCTAAACATGTTGTGGATATGATCGATTTATTAAGAATACTCCTACGGATGAGAAGTATATTTTTAAACTATTTTTCAGGAGTGTAAGATTTACAAGTTAACCTTAAAGGCTCTCTTGATTCGTTCTGAACATAGAAGATGTATTAGGAAGGTTTGTGACGATTATCACAAATGAACCCAAAGTCGAGGCATGACAAAAATATTTTTAAAAATATAACATATTAGAATTTTACTAATAAAATGTAATAAAAAAATTACTTTATTTATTGAAAATATATTAAAACTTAAATATAAAATGTATCAAATAAAAAATAAATAATTACACAAATATAAAAAAATGATTGGATTCGAGTTAGAACGTATTAAAATTTATATTTATATTTTTATATTTTGTATCTTTTATCTTAGCTAGCTGGTAATCACTGATGCATTGTCTATGTATGATAGGGCTTGAATGACGTATTCTGAGTGGTTCTTTGATTACTTCTTGCAAGTAAGAGAATAGATAATTCTTACAATGTAAATTATAATTATTTATTAAAAATTTATTTATAAAATATATATTTATGGGTGATTTTTTCAAATTTCAGAAATAATACGTGAAAATACCCCATTACAGTATAATGTCTATAAGCATATAATCACAAAAAAAATGCCATTATATTATATTTTCCAAAATTTTCATTAAATATTTTAAATATTCTACTAGATTTTCTAATAACTTAACCTATTTTATTTTAATTCTTTTAAAAAATTAAATAAAATGTTTAAAAATAACTTAAAAAATATAAGAAAGCACTTAATATTATCATCCTTACAGTCGTTGTATTATACATTCTAATGAACAAAAAATATTAAATTCAAATTAAAATTCTCTCTTAATATGGATTAATTTTTTTAAAATATATATATATATATATATTCTCATTAATATATTATAAGGGATATTATTTAATTTTATTATATACTAGTCACATGTTTGTATTCTAAGATTTCCAAAAATTTATGGCTCCTAATGCCATACCCAAAATGAAAGTAGCATGACAATCAATTCGTTCCATACTTAGAAATAATAAAAATTACTATCAGAGAGAGAGCTCAGTATTAATATGATGACATACAGGGCCTAACCTAATTTACCTAACCCTTGGCCATGTGTGCATGTGCAGAGCTGCATGCTACCATATAATACGAAATCAGTTTCAAAATAGAGAGGATATTTATTAATATATACCTCTTTTTCTTTGATCTGCAGGCAATTTATAATTTATTTATAATTGGTTATTTAAAATAGAAGATTGGGAGTGAAAGGTGGAAGAAATATTTAAAATTCGACTTGTCTGTGAAAGCCATACTCATAGGTTTCAAATCTAATAGCCCTAATTAAAAGCTTTTTTTCTCAATGTATAGAAAGAAGAATAC
>JAXCLQ010000005.1:4565827-4588599 GCA_035584115.1 Cedrela odorata | reverse complement strand
CACGTATATCCTGAAAACCATTGCTCAAGAGAGCAACATGCTTCCATGAATTATAGTATCATAATGAAAAAGATGAAAACTGAAGGCAGAATTCTAACCAACTGATCATCCTCAGTCAACAAAAGATACAATATAAAGGCGAGAAATTGGTTTCACTTTCTCTGAGTATAACATAACAATGCTTGGGACCCTCACAAAATCTCTCCAAGAATGAAGCCACAATCATTATATTCTGACACATCCATTACACCTGTAGCTTTTGACAAAATTTTATTTTAGAAACATTGACACTAAGCTCTAAGAATTCAAAACAGTGGAATAAAATCAAATTACACCCTTAAAATTGAATTGTCTGTAAAGAAAGTAATACGATGTAAAACCTGTGTTCGCTTATTGCTCTTTGTAAAATCTTCTCGGCATCCTTGACATATCCTACGTAGTCCACCTGAAATGAGTTTATAAACATGTAAACAAAGATAAGAACAACTGTAAAAAGAAAATGATATATAGTTAAAAGTAAAAAATTCACCTTGAAAATAGTACGATCCCCTGGAGGCAGTTCAGTTGACAAAGTCTGGCAAGCTTCACGAAATTGCTTTTCAAGAATGGAAGATGATAATTCCCTATGCTGATGAGGACTAACCACCACAACAGCAACTGTTCCTGATGTAGGAAAATATCCAATGTATACCGCACGCCCTTCCGAGATGCTGAAGCAACAACGAAAATATATATATTAAAGTCATTTTCTTTCAAGATAAGAAAGCTAATATATGCAGAACAGAAAGAAAATTTGAGCATGAAGCAGACTAATTAAGTGTTTGAATTCTTTAATCCTCATTATTAACATGAGGTCAAACAAGTAGATATTAAAATCGAAATGCTAAAGTGATATGCATGTGTGTATCTATATCTATTTATATATATAATGGGAAACAGAACAATTTTATTAACAAAGTTCAAAAGGGTACAACAATGAACCATATACGTGAATGTGCCGAATCCTATAGTTCCCATCTCTTTCATGAAGCATAATTAACAACAGCTTTTCTCTATGTTTTAATAATAGTTTATTACATAGGTTCAATATGAATAATAATTATCCAAGAATACTAAAATATACCAAAGCTGGCATCTTTAGGTACCTATTTGAATCATCACAAAATTATGCACAGTGCAAAATTTAAAGCCTACGTACTATTGTTGGGCTCTTACCCAGGAATGGGTAACTTCCAATAGTATCAAAATTAATTTTAATTTAGTGTCTTGTATTCCAATCCCCCTAGTGTATTAATTAAGTTGTGTTTGTTGTTATGTTTGTGATTCTGGTTATCTACATGCAAGTGAAGGGTGTGTTACAGATTGAATACTATTGTTGGGTCTTTATCTATAAGGTTAAGTTTTTGGGTCAATCGGTAGCTTAGAAAGAATTTAATCTGAGTAGCTCTCTTTTTAAATTACTAATCTTCATGGCAACTATTTGAAGGAAAAGGTTAAGAGGTTTGTCATAATGCTTAAAAATGGAAATGTATACTCGGAAAAAGCAATCAGATTCAATGGCCAAAGTTTAATTTGTTAGCTGCAGATTTGAATCACTAAAGAAATCATGAAGCCAAATCCTCACGTGTTACAATGATTTACCTATGATACAGGTAAAAGAAAGAGGCTGATTGCTCCAGATAAGAATATTCTGCCGTAGTCTTCATGTGCAGCTCACTCAGGCTCCAGCCATTCTGAGTACTTCGTTTCTTAGTTGATTTATCCACTTTGCAGACACAACCAATCTGAAGAATAGCATTAAACTCTGGTGGCACCTTTGTTTCATATATCCCCTGATCAAAGAATTGGATTATATCAAACAGGTGTCCAAATAAACTAACCACTTGGATATCACACAAGAAAACTGATATCAGAAGCCTGTTGCTTGGTAATTTGCAACTGTAAGAAAGTTTGACTCCATGAAAAAGAAAATGTGAAGTTTACCAAGCAAATAAAGACCATTCATCTTATAAATCTGAATAAGTTATGTAAATAAGACTAAACATATGCAGTACGGTATGCTGACCTCAACTTCTGGATCTGCAAGGAGAGCAGCAAGTTTCTTGCTTTCTTTTCTAAATTGATCTTCATCAATCATAACCTATTAAAATTCAAAACAAAAGGATAACAAAAACCTCAAAAGAGCTTTCACATGAATAAAGCGATAAAGGGGCCACAAGCCGTAACTTAAAGAGAAATATTACTAGATATACCTCAATTAGGTTGAAGTTATGCCTTCCATGAGGAAGGATCTTGTTGACACGTCTTCCTGGAAAATTTTTTGTTATAGGCTCTTTAGAGTTGAGATAAAATACCCGTGGTACAGTTATAGGAATCTTCAGCATGATTCCTTCAACAATCACCCAAGCAAAAAATGTGCCACTCTGTGAACTTGGAACTAGCTGTATTATCTGAACCAACAAAGGATAAGATTGAGTGGTTACAAACTAATCAGTCAAGCTAAATACATTAAAAAAGAATGGAAAGCCTCAATACCTGCCAATGGCTTCGGGTCAAGGCTACCTCATGTCTCCTAAAATATGAACCAACACCAGTTCTTCCCTGATCATCCTTACTGTTTATCACACCACCTAGTGACTCAGAAACCCCATTAGCACGGTGTGAAGTCCTCAGACTGCCCAACCTGCCAAAATTAATACTATTTTTCCTAAGAAGCAGATTACTCCATAACACCCAAAAAAATAAGTTGCATGTAGGTAAAGGAGAACAAAGTACCTTTGCTTCTTCCTCCTATTCAGATTATCTTTCCATTTTCTCTTCTTTAATTCAAGCCAACCGTGATAATCTACATTTCTGTCAATATTTTCAGTATATATAGCATTTTGTGATGATGAAGGCTGCTGATGCAAGATTACACTAGGTTCAATTTGTTGTCGCAAAGAATCTACTTGATCAGTTTTCATGACTGTCTGTTGTTCATCATTGACTTCATAACAACGAACAATTGGTATAGGTCCATTTGCCGAACTTCTTCTCTTGTTTGGAAAATCTTCCAAATCTTCAACATTCCCATCTATCTCATGATTATTGGTAACAGCATTGCTAGTTTTGTTTAACAAATCATCCCTGCTCAATGAACTAAAAATATCATCTAATTTCCTTTGACGAACTTTGTCTTCCTTCTCACGAACCTTTTTATAAAGCCAATCAGGGTGAACCACCCTAGGGACAGGATTTGCAACCTGAAAAATTCCAGTCAATTTCACAAGGCTAAAAAAGAAAAGATTGCTTAAAAAGAATATTGAACAATTATAAGAACCTTTTGCATTGCAGCAGGAATCGTAATAATTTTTTGAATTGCTGAGCTAAGCCGTTGTTTATAATAGGACCAGTCAACAATGGATCGAATGCCAACATCTGACGAAGTCTTGCACCACTTGCGTAAATAGAACTTCATTATTTCTGCAAAATCAAAACATATCTCCTTAGTGTATAAGCAGCACAAAAAGCAATTCAAATAATCAACAGCAAAATTTACCAGCATCAGTTTCAAATATTGCGACAGGAACAGCACGCTCGCTTACAGGAGTTCCCTGATGATGTCAAATTGCAACTTTATTACTAGAATAAACATGAGCGAACAAAATAAATTTGAAAATAATTATAGAATGCCTAGTTCATTATGACAACAATACACAGACCAAAAAATGCAATGACACAAGCACATCATCAATCTTTGTTGTTAATTGACAAGTAAACTCATAACAGCAAGTCATTATATATCAGAACCAGGTGAAATATGCACATTACTGTAGTTTTTTCTTTCTTTAGTTTCCTTCTATATAACATTTATTCTATTATTTTTTTTCCATTCATATTGTTCACTTTATCTCACATCAACAATGACCTGAAGATTGATAGCATAATCCAAGCATTAGAAAGTCCATGATTCATGCGTTCCTGAGCAAAAATGGAGGGCATACCCTTGGTTCGCATGCAACTATATATTGACAACGCAGTCCTTTATCTTTAACCATTGTATCACCAAGAAAATCTGAGAGACGCCTTGCGGTTGTCACTGCACATGACTTTTGTTCACCGTAGTCTGCTAAGGACTTGCTCATTGTGCTTGATTCTGATATGTAATCAAGCAACTCACTATCCGCAATGTCCTTTCCCTGATTCTGAAAGAAAAATAAGAACAAAAGAACCTAGATTAGCCCCATTGTTGATTTTTCAATCAATCATGCAACCATCAAGTTATCAATGTTTCCAACTTAAAAAGAAAAATGAAAACAGAAGAAACAAGTCCCTGGGGAACTTCTATCCAATTATTCAAAGAAAGAGATTTTGATGTTGAGAACAAGCTTATTATACTTTCACATACATCAAGAAGATCAAGCCAGCGGTTTGCCACAGCAGCAACAGCTGAGTAGCACTCTTCTAAGGTTGACCCATGGAGAAACTTATCAAAAAGTTCAGCCTGCAAACATGTGAAAAATTTCATGTATTTCATATATGAAAAAACAACAATCTTAATCCTTTTGCAAATGTGAAATAGAGAAATTCAGTATAACTAGCATTAAAATTGATCTTGGTATCATGTTTTAAGATATGTTTGCAAAAACAATTCTACCATAGAGCATAACATAGATAAATCTTACAGACATTTCTTTACCATGCATATCTATCAACTACGATTGTCTTAGCACATACTTTTTCAAGTGAAAAGGAGAAGACAGGGAAGGTGTTCTGTAATCAACAAATATATAAACCTTTACAAACTACAAAAGAGGCTAAGACATACGATTCCACATAAGCAAGTAAATTGCATTGCCAGTCTCTAGTTTAATGTTCTTTTCTTTCTTTGATTAAGTTTTTTCGTGTTTTAAGGTCAAAGAAACAACAAAAAATGGCCAACATTTGTTTACAGATTGTGTACCTTTGTACAAAAGCACTAACCACCTTACAAATTGAAAAGGGTTCAAAGAATGGAAGAATTGATGTAGTTAGACTTCCTAGAAACTCTATTTTTGTCACTTGCAAAGCTGACAATTAATTCCGAGTTTTGGGAGATGAGTACTATTCCAAAACAAATTTCTTTATTTCATGCTTTTTACACTGTGAAGACACTTAAACTGCTGTATTATTTTTTCATGTTCAGAACACCGACATGTGTGTATATCAATCATCATTGACCATAGTTATGAACCATTTCAAATTTTCAATTTCCATCGCATCAAGCACCTCCATTGAGCATCCTCCACCAACACTTTTGTTGGTCGAAGACCCTCCTAATCAGCATCTAAAATTTCATTCTTTTAAGAATGCATGAAGGAATAGCAATATCATATTAGTTGGTGTGTGATTTCATTCAGCATCAAAATGAAATGTGTTAGAGATATGTTAAGCAAGCAATGGAAACATTGTTATGATTGGGAAACAATCAAAAAATGAAAATTTGGATATTACGATAAACAACCAAATGAATATTCAGTTGGCAAACACTTTTCCATTGCTCAACCTAATGCATATTCATTCATGGAGGACAATCTTTAACAACACTAGTGAAAATCTCTGAAGATGTATATGGAAGAAAGCCAAATCTACATCAGGAAAACATTTATATATATAACAAGACATGGAATGTTAGGACTAATAGAAATACCTGGAAAACTTTAATGAGCTTCAGCTCACCTCTGCGCTTTATTTCAAAACCTTTTAGTTCTGCAAGGGTTCCGTCATCATTAAAAACAGCATATCTCTTTTTAATCAAAATTCCCTCTTCCTTAGAAGCAGGAAGAATCATTGCCTGCATGAAGAATAATCAATGAATCTGAATACCACCAAAAATAAACCAAAGTTAAAATCCATAACAATTTACTGTTCCTTGTTACCTTGTATGGTCCATCCACTTCGAATTCAATTGAGCATTCACTATGAGTTTCATAAGTTTTATTGACAGGATCTACAAGTGTCTGTTGAAAATTGATGTTAGAAACTGAGAAGGAATGCTTTAGTCGCATAGACAAGCAAAGTCTTTTCAGAATTTTAAAATTGCGACATTAGAATGGTTCAAAATATATCTAGAAGTAACCAATTTAGAGACATAGATGTCAGAAAGGTCCAAACTGACCTGGTATTGATCATTTGTATTGTTTCTTGCAACATCAACATTAAGCATTACACACGGATATGAAATTGTCAACTTCTTCAAGTCTCTGATACGTATTCACAAATAATGGGCAATGAGTTCAGATATTATTTGCAAGAAGGCCACAACCATAACAGAACAATCTTATTAGTAACATCCATATATGAATCATATAATATAAGGAACGACCATATTAACAACAACGATTAGACACTAGCCATAATCAATATGTAGATATCAAATGGCAAAAGCTTACTTTGTCTTGAAAGTGAAGTTTTCTGGAAAGGATCCAGGAAGCACACACCAGATCCCATCTGTGTCTAGTTCAAGTGGTTTCCCAATCTTTTCAATAAGCAAGCGAGCATTTTGAATGATTTTTGCACCGGTATATGTAACTACACCAGCCATTTCCATGGAGTACCATCTAGCCCCTCTGGTTAAAAAACAAGTAAAAAGATCAGTTAGAACATTGTAATAATTGCCGAGAAAATAAAAGAGTCATCATAAATTAAGGTTTCGAAACTAAATGAAGTTCACCAACTTACTTGCGCATAACATAACCGTAGAAGGAATTAAGGATACACTTGTGGGCAAGTTGTAAGGAATCATAGAGCACCACCATGTCCTGCATGCATCATAGGCAAAGTAAATAAATATAGGAAACAAGTTCCGAAACCATTGCAAATGTTCAACAAACTGAAGAACAATTGTCATACTTGTGCTTCCTGGATCTTAATGGAATTTCCGCTAGCCTTTGCTTCAGATAACTTCCCCTTCCAAACCTTATTAAGTCCTTTGTATTCATACCTTCTATCCCGGAAGCTTGAACCATATAAAAAGAAATAATTATTCATCGAGTATAGAATAGAAACTAAAAGATAGAATAATCAAAATTCCTCTGCCAATTAGCCTCATTTATTTAACAATCAGATAGTCAGCAGTTAAGATCAGAATACATCATAATGCAAACAATCATTACAAAGAATGAAAATTTAGCATGTAAAACATATGTTTATTTAAATTTAACTTCTCACCTGCGAACAGTGTCTACATAAAATGAGTTTTCTCTCATGCAAATCCCTGCCTCTCGAAGTTCACTTACTGGCTTGTCGAGTACCCGCTTATATGCCTATTGAAGGAAAGAGTTACTATTACAAGCATTAATTAGACAAAGATTTCATGGCAGGCATAATAACATACCTTTTGACAGTATTTCTTTAGACGCTCCTTCAGTCTTGACTGTTGCTCAGTCTTGGGAAGGTCAAGAAAGGATTTTGACAAATGACCATTGGTGCCATCAACAAACTCAGACTCAATTTGCTTTTTCAGATGATAATAGTCACTGAAATTTTTCAAACAGATTTTGCATGCACAGTTAGTTATTAGGTTTTTGCTTATATCAAATAAAACCATAGGAAATTTCTTAAGAAAAAAGAAAAGTACCTTTTCTTTGCCATAAATATCTCTCCACGCCAAACCCATTCAAGCTTTCGTAGACAAGTTTTTCCAGGACGGTTGAAATCACATGCTGTGCATATCTCATCTGTAACTATGGATGGTGGCTGGTATTGAACAATAAACCTCACTAAATATAAATTGAAAAATACATGAAATGCAGAAAAATCAATGACTGCAATGCAGAATTTGTAAGCCGCTGGTGGACAAAGTAAATGAGTTATTCTGGTAAACTTGTGTGTGTTTTCACATGTTTGCACATGCATGTCTGCTTAAAAAATACAGCAGGAATTGGCAAAGAGGGAGTTTCTTTAACATACTAAAAAGTAAGTTAATGATCATGGGAACTAATAAATATAACCACCACAATATAATAACGGTAGCAATTCTAACAATTATAATAACAGGAAATCAGAGTCCTCAACTGCAGTAACGATTCACGAACTCATCCAATTGACCTCATTGGTCTCAATGAACTAACTCATGGACCAAATCCTATCCTAAACAGTCAGACTATGACATGAAAATTGATGGACATATCAAGGTCATCACATTGCATTATAGATGTTTTAAGGTCACAATGTCAAATACATCTTAGAGTAACCCAAACGCCAAATATTCAATTTGCACCGACTGCGTAAATAAAACGTGGACCATATACCACAGAGAAATAATAGATCTTTGGAATTTGTCATTTTCAATGTGCTGCAAGCACTTAAAAGAACGGCATACCTGGAGCCGGTTTGTTAAAATAATGTTTGGATACATTGCAGCCACATCTAGATGATAAATGAGGGGACATTCTTCACGTATAGGTTCATCTCGCAACCTCAGAAGCTGAGAAAATAATATATTAATGACAAAAGGAATTATTATTTTCCGGCAAATGTCACAGAATGTTTCTATTTGGCATCAAAATACTGGTAAATAACTAAGTAAACGAATGACAAAAATACTAAGCAACTATTGCAAGCATTGAAGAATGTGTGAAAAATATCAAATACAAATATTTGTAGAATGTCTGAAAACATAAAATGTAAATAATTGCACGAATAGATAATGAAGATTTTGGTATAAAACATCCTATGAATTAGATCACCTATGGACTTATTACCTGTATGCAAAATCATAATCAAAGTTTGTTTCTTCACCTTAACAATGCAAACAATCAATACAACTTAACACGTAAGACGCAGAAACAATCTATATAACTAATGTAAATATTAGAGAGAACTTCGAGTAGGCTGATCCAGGCATTAGCATGATAACATAATTTATTGGCTTGACAACAGAATACCAGCACCTTTTCCATGATAGCATTCTTCACTCCATCATAGTTGGAGACTGATTCCAGGTCCATCTTACCCTCCACTATTATAGCATATTGCAGATCTCGATCAAGGTTGTTGATTAATTGCTGGACATTGAAGTACTCCAACATCAGTCAACTACATAAAAAATAATAAAACTAAACTAAAGTGTTTACATAAAATTATTTGTATCCAAGTATCAATGGATTAGGTCCAAAAAATAATGTATTCACCAAAACCGCCCCAAATAACACTAAAATTAGATATAAGATGTAAGAGTGCATGATGATTCACAAATACGAGAAACTAAAACGATCTAATAGCATATCTCACGATGTTTCCACCTACAGAAGAAACCAACCACTTTGGAATAAAGTATAATGTTATTGTGATTTCTTTTCAATTGGAAGCATTACATTAGAGATTTCAAGTTTCTTCATGGACTTCAACTATTTTATTTCTAGAGTTCATGTTACTAAATGTGAATCAGAGTGCAGACGTCTAAAATGTGGTTGGAATGTATAACATCATATTAATTGGTCTTATGTGTTACATACACGCAACTAGGTGAACAATAACTCCAACTATGATGTGATGCTTTCAGTTTCACTCGTTGAAATATCTAATTACAATTCATTTCATAAATCCGAACTTGTATTTCAATCACTAAGTGATAATGATATTAAATGGATATCTTTTACACAAGTAATCCCAATTTTTTGGGAAGACAACTCTGTTGTAGAATTTGTTTGTCCCCAACGTCAAATATATTTACAAGCTCTAAAACTTGGCAGACTCAATAATCCAAAAAAAAAAAAAAATCATACATCCAACTATTTTTGTGTGTTTGCTAGGATCTAGCTGATTTATTCACATGAAACCAACATTTAGTTGAACCAAGTCAAGTACATCATACAAAAAATTAATCACATTTCCACACTGCAAGCACAATGTTCTCTTTGATGGTGACATAGCATTGCCTTGAGCCCAAAGCATACGCAAGTTCTACACAGGTTAATATCTTATGATGCTTCTCTAAGTCATCGTATTAATATAAATGAATGTTATCCTTAGATACTTGAATATATGTGGGAATCACAAAACATCTACCAGAGTTGACTTATAGCCATCAGATTCCATATACCTAATTTTGTCTCGCTTGCCTACTCACCCCAATTTTTATGAATCTCATTTTTCATAAATTACAACCTAAGTGACTCAAAAACAATAGAAAACCTGACAAATTGAACCTATTCAGCTATCCTTCCGGCTATTTGTTTTGACAGTGCTCAATTTATGTTCAGAATATCTTAGAATCTGACTAGTATATTGCATAAAATATAGATGCAGTGATGAAAGAATCTCCCCATAGGGACCTGTTCCATTCCAGTCTAACATGTTCAGAGTTTATGAAAGAAAATTAAATATTCTGATCATTGAACCAATTAATGTTAACTACAGATCGCCTCACTTGTTTCCTACCTGAATAAAAAAAACAAAAGAAAAGAAGAAAGGAATTATTTCTTTCTATTTATTCGGCATTTTAATTGACGGACAAGTTCATTGCATTAGAAAGATCAACATTCTTAGGAAAATGGCCAATTTTTCTGCTTATATATTGGTTGATGTCAAGATTAACTGAGAAAACCAGAAAAAGTCTGCTGGGCAACTAAGTCAACACAATGAACATAACAAATAGAGACAGTTTCTAATATTTGGTGGGTTTATTCATCCAATCCATGATGCCAGACAACATAAATTATTGCACCAATTGGTTCATTCCGCTGTGTGAATGATATTCAATTGATGGTATGGAAGATTAGGATAAAATAGTAATACATAAGACAGATGTGGATGACTTGCCTCATAGGCAGATGGATCAAGCTTGAAACTAGTTGGAAGATCAGATCTAAAAACACCACTTTCAAGGCATTCCACATGACCACCGATATATGTCTCACTCTCAAGAAGGTGATTCTTGTAGAACTTCTCCGGATCCGATTGATGTTTATTAGGGCAGATGACATTTGCCTTATAAGCCTGTAACAAATGAGAAATTGAGTAACACAAATGGAAGAAAGCTTCTAAAAGGTTCAGTTTAAAAGAGCACAATAACACACCTGGACCATAAGAAGCATTTCACAAAGGGTCCCACTACCTTTGCGCAAAACCTCGTCTGGTGACATGGGAATTATGGTTGCGAGAGAGAAAATGAAGGGATGAACATAGGTCATATACAAGTAATAAGTTGAAACAGCATCAGAAACAGAATAAGAAGCCATCATCTGTCATAATATTTTTACAACAAAAACAGCATCAGAAATGTTTTCACATACCAAATGCAAAAATCCACTAAAATGTAATCAAACAGTGATGATGTATATTGATAGAAAAAATACCCAGTTCTCACTGTCAGAATTCAAATATTGTTGTTTGGTCCTTTCTTATAAGTTTAAACTTTTGAATGTAATGGTGCCTCAACATATTATGATAGCAAGATGACCATGAATATTCATGCCTGGAACCTTCATTCTATTAATAAGGATATAACCCGGAGCAATTTATGTGTTGCGTCCATGTGTGACTTTGGATGCATGCAACAAGTCACTTAATTAAATTCAGCCATGCAAATGAGGGGGCGGCACATAGAGTTTAAATACTATTATTACGCCCTTTTTATAAGCTTGAGACTTCCGCACTAATTATTCCTCAAAACTTGTCGTGGCCCAGAACCAGAAACTAAGTGTACACATGTCAGCAGCAAAGCCTCCTCAGATAGCCATATTGATCTTTAGAAATTACCAGAACCAATATAAGATTGATAACCTTTATCCTTCATAAGGCCAAGAATTTAAAAACAAAAAAAAAAACAAAATGGGACTACCAACTGAAAAGGAAAACATATTAGAATTAGCACACAAAATTTGGAAGTAAAACTTTATTACAAAATCAAGCATAAATACTATCTCATTTTCTTAAATACTTCAACCAATAATCAAATGGTGGCAATTATGACAACCATAACACTTTTGATCCTTCCCTACCATATTACATTAGTATTGTAGACATTATCTAAAATCTAGTCGCTCTCTAATATCTACACTAGTGTCTACTGATTAATTTCCATCTTCAGTACAACAAGCAGAAAGAACTAGAAAAATCTACAAGGCAAAACAACTAGGTAAACGACTGATGTCTCGTACCTGAGGCTTTTCCTTTGCAAAGCGAACCATATCCTCTGGGTTCACCTCCAGGGGATCATATCCCAACTTTGCCTTTGTAACAGCCTAACATATAATCAAAAGAAT
This sequence comes from Cedrela odorata, assembly GCA_035584115.1. Classification (NCBI taxonomy): domain Eukaryota; kingdom Viridiplantae; phylum Streptophyta; class Magnoliopsida; order Sapindales; family Meliaceae; genus Cedrela; species Cedrela odorata. The sequence continues at coordinate 4,576,372 of JAXCLQ010000005.1, read as the reverse complement.
GTATTTTATCAACTTTTCCATTTAAGAATAAAACAATAAAGAAAGATCAAGTTACTTGCAGTTTCAAAATAAATGAATCCTAGCCTCAATATGTTGAACCAGTATAAGTGTTATGTCTGTATGAAGTTTGATAGTAAAACATAGCAATGTTTCTGTTTTAACCTAAGGCTATCAGCAAACAAAGTAATGGTACACATGAGAAGTTGTAAGAATATGATTAATTAACCAGCCTTTTAAAATAGAGTTCATTGCATGAGAGAGGAAAATGACATAGGCAGTGATTAGGATTTAGGCTGTTTGCACAATAGCAAAAGCATCACACTTATACTCGCCACTTACAGAGAAAGTAAAGGCACATCCAGCATTACTCAAAATCATTACACTAATTGATAAGAATAAATATTAAGCACATTATCTGCCAAAGATGGCATGACTGTATGGCTACTCCTAGAGCAGAAAACCGAATGTCAACCATAATAGGTAAGAGTTTCACTAAAATGTGTGTTAGTATCAAATTTTGCTAGGAAACCAAGCATGATGAGAAATTTGCGAAGCGAACAAGCTGTCCACAAAAACAAGGACATGCATTCCTATTACCCTAAAAGGGTTCAAAAAGATTTTAGAAAATATAAACAATAAGATGTTCTTGGGCCAAAGTACGTGCGTTTATATCAATTACTATTAATTTTCTTCAAAAGTCTTGACCCTAAGAAAATAAATAAGAGATTCCTTGACATGGAAAAATGATAAATAATCCAGAGGAAATATTGTAAAACACTTGCAGGCTAAGTCATGGAAAACCAATGCATTTATTATTCTTAACAAGGATTACAACAAACACAAATTCAACCAATAACTAACAATGAACCTAATTGAAGGTTTGCACCTTTAGACCCTGGCTCCCCTGAGGCAGATAACTATCACGTTTGACCCACACAAAACAATCCAAATGGCATGCAAATTTTGCACGACATTCCCCCTGATTTTTGTCACATTGAAATCCTAGCTCCTGAAAGCACAAAAAGGAAAAAGAAGAAAAGAGCATTTGAGTTATAAGAAGTTAACCATATAATATTGACTAAAAGCTCGAGAAATTCTCAACTGGAACCAAAATGAGAATGCCTCTAAGAACAAGAAAATATGGTAAGATTGATATCCATCCACTTTCAACTCTAGTAAATTAAAAAAGTGCAATCAAAATCAAACAAATCAATAGCACAAAATCATCAAGGGTTATGAAGTATGAAAATCTCTAGCTAACAATGCTTTTTTTCATCAAGGGTTGCAGTAACAGCACCAAAGTCAAATAATTCTAAGAAATAGAATGCAGAATAGTACAGGATATTAATGCTGAATTTCTTTTTATATATGTTATAAACATGGATGAAAATGAATACCATAGCCCAGAGGTTAGAAGTTTATTTTCTTTGATTTGAGCAACCAACCAAAAAGAAAGAACTTTGTAGATCATCAGAAGAACAATTTCAGAGAGATAAAAGCTTTAGTTGGCAGGCCTTATATTATAAACACTTTTCAGTTATCTCATCAATGTAGTATTCTATATTCTATCATCATAAGATAACTAATTAAGAAAAACAATTTAATGCATAAAATATAAGTAATTTCAAAACTATATTTGTAGCAAGAAAAGTTCATCTAGATCAGAAATTAACTTTTAAATAATCATTACTGAGCTTGAAACACTGAACAAGGTAAATGTCAACAAGAAAATTGGGCAAAATCATAACAATCACGAGCATTTCAAGCTTGTTATACATTATAAAGAAGAAATTCTGTGTAATCTGTCTATAGACCTATTAAATTCATAGTTTTAACTTACAAGATTTATAACTTGAACTGTTTGCATTCAACTGGAAATATTCAATCGGGTTAACCAAAACAAAACAAAAATAAAATAAAATAAAGGAGGATGATAGTATAACAACTTGAAAATTGGGTTAAAAAATTCTCTAGGCTACATTATCTTCAACACTTAGCAAAAGTTTATTACCAGGCTCTAGGTCAACGGCCTACAACAACAATAATAACATCCTTTTCGTTACTGCAAAAGTATGCTTATTAAAAATTATAACAAGAGATGCACTGTCAATTAAGAAAACCATAGACTGAGATAAAGAAAAACAAACTCATGAACACAAATAAATTGTTTCCTTTTTCAATAATGAAAATAAGCTACAGACCAAAGTCATCACATTGATCAAGTAAACATGAATAATAGGGATAGGCTACACACATCACTCATTTTCAACCCATGATGTGCTGCTCTTGTTTCCAGGAATGGCCAGTCAAAATAATCACCATTGTATGTAACATAAATACCAGGCTTCACCTCTTGCATGTGGGCAAACCACTGTCTAAGAAGTTCTACCTGAAAGAAACATGAGACCATATGATGTGAGAAGGCAAGTGCTTCAGTATCCTGAAAATGCTACTGCAACCAAATTGATGAACCTTGTATTACCTCGTTTTCAACATTTGTCACGTTGAAACAGCCTTCAAATTCTGGCTTTGGAGTATACTCTAAATCCTCTATATCCTCCCCAACACACTGAAGATGAGTGCAATTAAAGACATGTCAATTATAACCAAAGTCAATGGAGAAATGCATCTATTAACACACTCAATGCAGTTACAAATAAGTTTAATGGATTACAAATGCAAAAATGCTATCGGAGATATTAGAATTCGCTAGTCTCTAAGGATTTTGAAGACAATTCTCTCTTTTTCATCAATTTCAATTAGGAAAGGGTCTTAGGTTAATTTTGTTCATTGAAGCTCCTTTCAAATTTTGTAAATCTTAGGAGGATACTGTTTGGGGAAAAGATCTACTGATTTTGACTTGTATATTCGATAGGTAGCTTTTACAAGGCTGTTTTGGTGGCCTTGTGAACCTCTGGTCACATGTGTATCTTCCTCCCCTACATTCTAATAATATTCTTTTGTTTCCTGTCAAAAACAAAAATGATTTAGGATTTGCTAGGTTGTCACAGTACTTAGGTTTCAGAGTTGCGTCTTTGCCAAACAAAAATAATGACCTTTGATTCAAAAAGAAGAAGAACAACGGGTGACTCAAACTCATACCTCCTATCAATTATTATGAATTTAATCCTTTCCCCAAAAATGAAAAATATTGCCTAGAGGAGAGAAAACATTGCCAGGAAAAAAACTCCAATGTGGTAGTACTTCTGTGTAAACTATACCAACCTGAAAGAGATCAAGCTTTTGTTAAGCTGTCTTTTTTTTACAAACCATATCTACCCATTTCTAAGACAAGTTTCCTTCTTTGTCCATTAAGAAAGGTTACCTTCTAGCCATCTTTCCCCATGTTCTCATTAAGACCAGATTATTTTTGTTTGCTAGTTACCAATTCTGAAATATCTAAATCACATTTATTGCATAAAAAGTAACTTTAAAATGGAAGAATTCAAAAAAATGAATCCATGCAACACAACATAATACATAATTCCTTTTCATTCAATCAGTTATTGGCAATGCTCAATAACACATGGCAAAAGGCAAGACAAAGCAAGCCTAATAAACTTCTAACAAAGTTGAAGACAAAGACAACAAAAAAATGCTATTTCTTGAATGATTGATAACAGAAAAAACAAAAACCAATATACCTCTCTGTTAATGATCAAGTAACCTTGTCCATCAAGCATGTACGATATCATCATTATTATGTCATATTCTGCATCCGGAAATTTCAAAGGAAGCTTTGTGGTCTCAATATCAAATGCACAAACATGAACTTCCGCACGTTGCAGAAGATCAGTCCTCTTCTCAAGCACAACACCAGAACTAGATACACTAACATCATACCACTGCCCACAGCGCACATCTGAAAAGCATGAAATTCTTTGTCTCAAAAGAGAATGTAAGTTTATATTTTAACTTCAAAAACAACAATGTAATAACTTCAAAACCCACAGGACAAAATGAGAAGTTACCATTGTCAACGGCAAAGCGAACATGGTAGGGAACATCATACTCACGAAGATCAACAATGCAATCCACAAAGTCTTGAGGTCTTTGTTCTCTGCAAGTCGAACATCAAAATAGACTCAGGACCAGGAAAAGTGATATTTGAAATCAGATGCCATGTTCCCTACCATGGCTCAAATCTGGAAAACAAAACTTTACCGTTTTCCTGTTAATATGGACTCATATGCTTCTGCAGAATCAAACTTTGCCCGGTTTCTTTCAACAACATGCAATAGATCTTTCTTGACGTCCATTAATTGTTGAACAGTATCAAAAGATATTTTTAGGTAGGATTTGCATAAACCAGATAAATGATTTTTCTGTCCAAGAACAAATAAAACAATTAGAAACATTTATTCAAAGCAAACATGCATAAAGCGTAGCAAAACACATTTCAACAGAACCAGTGACACTTAGTTTAACAGTGTAAAAGAACCCAATAGGGTAAAATAAATTTGCAGGTCGTGTTATAGAAAACAACATTATAATATTTGAAGTGTTTTTCCTAAAAGAAAACAGCAAGAAGAACAATATGATTACAAAGATCAATGCTGAATTTAGAATCGAAATAGAGGAATCATTACTTACAAGCAGCAGAGGATAAGAAACAAAAATAGATGTTATTAAATTAATCAAACAATGGCTACAATAAAAAGAAGAAGCAGCAGTCCATCACTAAGAACCGGAATAATAGATGTTTAACCTTCTCACATAACCCAGAAAAAATATCCCAAAAAACAAATTCTGACTCGCAAAAATTTTCAAAAAATTGAAATTGCTAGAGCTTTAATACTACTTAAACTTTTATGTCAAATGGTAACTTAACAGAAGCAATTAAGCATAACACTAAAAAATAAGTAGTATCAAGAATTTGTTCTACATTTACTTCAGCAAGACTGCTGCTTTGTACATAACAAAAAAAGAAGGAATTTTCAGTTTAGCTTTTTCTTCCTGGGAATTTACCTAGCATTGATCAGCTCGTTTAGAACTGAGCAGTGTCACAAGATATTTAGCCTAATCTACTCAATCTACCACTTCCAAAGAACATGAATCAACAAGTTTTTTAAGATAAGTTCAATACAAAAAATTCTAATCAAGTGGTTTATGCCATTTAAGGGTTAACCGTGAACACATTATATTCCTGAATCTTCGTACCACAGCACTAAATACCCAATTTAATTTCAGACGTGTCCAAATCTCCACAGGCACATGCATGCATGACACTTAGTATTCAAATTCTTTCCATTTCAATCATCCGACTTCCATTGACAGCAAAACAAGTACATTCATAAAACTTAATAAAAGTTACTCATATTCATAAAATTCTCTCGAAGCATGGCCAACATTTATCCCACTCACAAAAGATGCTATTTTTTCCGTATTATCTGGAGGGGTTTGCATCGACTTCAAATACCCACCCAATACTCCTTTCAGAAACTTCCACTAGATGCATGCCTACAACTCATAAGAGGATTATCAGAAGATTTCTTTACCTGTTCACCACGAACCTACAGTTTTCTCTTTCACTACAAGAAAATTTCCTTGACTCTTTGAGTCAAGACTCAAGACTGATCCCTACATTTGAATCCAATCACATCAAAACCCACGGGCACCAGCAACCAAGGAAGTTTTATAGTTCCTCACCCACAACCTCAACCAAAAATTGAACGCAGGTTTATCAAATAAAATTAGATTGCAGTCTTTGGCGGAGAATTAATGCAGTCAACACCACAAGTTTGACCAAGAAATGCGCTTGTTCACAAGAGTAATCAAATAAGCATAAGATCTAGTAATCACTTTGTCAAAGTCCAATTGCACAACAAGTACCACAGCCTAAATTTAAACTTACAGGAGCAGTATTTATAGTTTGAAAACCTAGGTCCAGCTTCGCCCAAGCATATTTGAAGCTTCAGAACTAATTCCGAAATCCCAAAGAACTCCCCACACCCACCCCCACCACATTATTATTTTAAAAACAATCTGAACAATGCAGAGATTAGAAACAATGAAAGAGGGACAAAGTTTGTGAAGTTGAACTGTTGAAGATAAAGTCACTAACCAAATCAAGGTCCTCTTTATCCACGATTTCAATATCAGCAATTTGACTTTCATATCGTCGCCTCAAATACGCCTCAACATCCATTTCCATTTTGTTCTGTAATAATTGGATCATCATAGTTATTATCAACAACTTATGCCTACGGCTTTAATTATACATTCAAACAAGAGTCGGTCAACATAAAAAAATATGATTAGACCTTCGTGGCTGCATAAAAATAAGGACGGAACTTGTATTTTGACTTGAAAGTGGAACCATCCTGCAATATTAAAAGATGGTTAAATAATTCTATATCTATTAAATATTGCATAGACAATTTTCAAAAGTTTCATCAAACACCTGTTATTTTCCATTTTAAGAAAATAGGAGTTCACCTGAGAAACAAAATAAAGATCAATGCAACTATAAACTTTGTGGGTGTCTTGATCCTCCCAAGATGACTGCAAAATCCAATACAAAATCAATAATTTGAAATAATGGCACTTGAACATTATTCATAAACAAATAAAAACCCAACAATTTACATAAAAGTGAGTGCATACACTACTACTATAAATTAAATGTTGTTAAAATATACCATGAAATTCATAATGCCAATCCCCTTCACATTTCTACCTCTTCTACGGATGAAACAGGGCATAATTAACACCCCAATAAATAATCTAAATAATGAGCCATCAATTAGAAACAGAAATGAGGGGACCTAACGGGATGAACGTAGGCATCGTTTTAGATTGAGGTGCTATGACTTTCAAGCTACAGTTATTGTAGGAAATATATAAGTGTAAAAACTAATATCACCTAAATTTTTAACGACTGTGCTAACTGTGCTTTCAAAGTTAAATTAATGTTGAATTAGATAAGAATCTAGAAGCCTTTCATTTGCAGCTGAAAATAGTGATAAGAAATAAACACGAAATTTGAAGGTTTAGAAACAATCTCGTATAAAACAGAAAACATTTTATTTTGTTTTTGTTTTAGAATGAGATATCGGGTAAATGAGAAAATGACTTACGGAAGCAAAAGTGAGTAGCCAACCAAGGCGTTTTGGGCCTTCGGAGAAGAGATCGTAGCCAAGATTCGCCTCCAGCTCCTCTTCGGCGCTGCGTATCAGCTTCGGCTTTTTCGTCCATCTAGAGTCTCTACGCTCCCTTCTTCGGCCGTCCATTGTCAATTTGTTGTTTTTCTGATTTCAGAAAAAAGGGGTTTTCTGAAATCCCTTATGATCTGATAAAGGGAGAGACGGACCATTTTCCCGCGCGTTTATCTTTTTTTTTTAGCGGTCTCCTTTAATGACATAATTGCCCCTCCCCTCAACGGGCCAGTCCAACTCCAACCAATGCCCGCCCACGTAAGGTTGGTTTTATTCCGACCCAAAGCCTTTTGTTTAAAAATGCAAAAGAAATTATAATTTTTTTTTTTTTTTTTTTTACATATATTGATAATTTTATTGCTAATGAATTTGGGTTTGAATTGAGTCGGATAGGGTTAGAATTTTGATTTTTATCTTAATAAAAAAAATTATTTAAAAATGAAAAAGAAATGAATAACCTTTTAGATTTCTAATAAATATTATATTTAAAATAAACGAAAAAAATAAAAACTTATTATTTTTGTAAAAAATCATTATGTACGCAAATTTTGTGTACTCTTTATAAAACTGTTTTTTATTTACAATTTATGACAACAGATGAAATATATATATATATTATTATGAAAATACTTGTTAGATATTCTAATTTATTTTAAATTAATTCAGACAAATAATTTTTTTATATAAAAAGTTATAATAATAATAATAAATCATATTCATAATGATTTTTTTATTTTTTATTTTTATTTGGCGTTCTCAAACAAAAATGTTTCAACCCAGTTCAAACTGAAATTCAACAGGAAAAAGTGTCAAATAAATAAATAAAAGGGAGGGTTTCGTCTTGTTCAAACCCAAATTCATTTTTATCAAGTTCAAACTTCAATTCAAAATATGTAAAAATTTGGTCGATGTAAATGGGTTTCGTCCCATTCAATCTCAAATTTTATTTTGTTCCATTCAAACCCAAATTCATTTGTCCAGTTTAAACCCAAATTTATTTATAAAAATAATTAATTATACATATTTAATAAAATTAACTATAAATATAAAAGACATGTTATAGGGTGGTTTTGGGATATTTTTATAAAATATAGGACGGTAACGGGTCATTTTTTATTATTATAATATAAAATAATCATTTATGAAATAATTAACTGTATGTTTTTGGTAAATTAATTACAAAGTGTGGTGTGCAATGTATTACATGTACTATGAGCAAAATAGATATGGATGTTTATTCGGTCACGTATTTGTATAATAATTTATTCATGTTATATTTGTAAAACAACATTATTTGTAATTATTATTATTAATTCAATATAATAAGTATTAGTGATTGTTGTTATATAATAAATATATATATATATGTACTAATAGTATTAACTGTTTAATTTATTTATATTATAAAGTTCAATTTATATATTATTTATATATATCATGAATATTAACAATAATTGGTTGTGACATCGTCTTAACACAAAAAGTAATCTTATTTTCTAATAAGTTGATCCTAAAGAGCTATCCTTCATCTCTAATAGATTGAAGTGTCTTTATATTTTTTTCTCAATTTTTTTTTTTTTGGGTTAGTACATGAAACCAAATGCGAAGACAAATTAGATATTCATAATCATACCTTATATAGCTATCAATAAATGTGACGAAAGATTTTAAATGTGCATTCATGAGCCAACATATAGAGAGAGTGCACTAATTTCAACGGTGACTTTGTTCTGTATAAAATTAAAGGGTTTTATGATTATTTCACCTTTTAGACTATTAATAGTTTTATAACAAATGAAATCAAAAGTCCCTCTTTGTATGATCTAGACCTAAATTCCAGTAAACGTGTTTATTAGCATAAGATAATTTCAAGCTAATCATGGTGATTAGATTAATCATTCAAATGTGTATTAGGTAGTGAGTTAATTATAAGAAACAAACACTATGAATGTGTTTAGAATGATCAAAATATATAAACTACTTTTATTTTATTTTTGTGTGATAATTAAAACAAATTTAAATCTGTACAAATAAATTATTTTCTAGTAATTTAAAGTTGGATAACTCCTCTAGCTACAACAATTGTAATCTCGGGAGAACAAACAACAACATTTTTAAAGTTAAAATGTCTAAAGTATGCAAATATTTGATTAATTATAGGTTAAATTTATAAGCATACATACAATACATCATCAAATAGAAACTTTTTGCGGAGCATGAGGGGCCATGGTCCCTCCGGACTCTGCTATAACTTCATCTTGCCTTTAGCTTCGTTTCTTTCTCCTGAACTTGCCACCTTCCATGAGTCAGATTTCTTATTGACCTCATTTTTATTATTATTATTTTTTCTTTATAGTTATTTCCTTTCATCTTTAAAGTTTTAAAGTCAAATTAACTCTCTCTTAGACTTTAAAATTACTTTTATCCAACTCCAAGCCTACTTATTAATTTAGTCCATTAATGATTCAACTTATTCATTGTATAATTGAGCTTGAACATAAGACAACTAATTAGTGTCCATGATCTCTTTAATAATATATTGCAACGAAGTCTTATTTTATCAATAACATCGTTGATAAGCTATGCATTATGTTAGTAATGTTAGATATAATTTATTTTATATTTATGGGCCTACATATATATAATAATTGTATATCATACGCTATCATAATATTCAGCCTAATTAAAGTGATCTAATAAAATATTAAATTTGAGGTTTTAAACTTCTAATAAAGTATGGATCAATTTTAATGTATAGAGATCTAATAGTGTAATTTCTATTTTTATGATGGGTTAAAATTGGGTTAAAATAGAAATAAGACATATCAAAATGTGTATATTAAGGTTATGGTCCCCAAGTCAATATAAAAAAAGAGATTTTGTCTTTTCTATCATTCTATTATCAGAAGAGAGATAGCAAGCTTACATAAAGTAAATCACAAGATTTGGTTTGGAAGATCAAAAACCTCAAGTTCAAAATCAAATTAATTTCATGGATTCAGGTATACTTTCGCATCCAGTTTATTATTATATATATTATTTTCTTGATGATTTAATATGATTGATCCTATTTTATGATGATATTATTCACATACAAAATTTCTAACAAGTAGTATTAGAGCCTCTTCATGTTAAATCATTGAGTATTCAGAATTAATTTTATTTATTAGGTTTATATATATATATATTATTTATAATATCTGATGAATAATTATTCGAATTGGTGTTATTTCTTAAATTTTTCTTTAGTTATAACATTAAAAAAAATGTTGAACTGAAACTTCTGGTTAAAGGATTTTAACTTTAGGGTCGAATGATTGTTAATGTTAACATATCTATTTTGTTTCAGTTCTTATGTATGAGAGCCAGTTTAGCCGAATTAGTGTAA
>JAXCLQ010000005.1:4533011-4565727 GCA_035584115.1 Cedrela odorata | reverse complement strand
AAGAATTATGTAATAGTAACACTCTTTGTATAAAATGATGTAGCATTATGTAATAATGATTGATTGAATAAGTATGAGAATGGGGTGTTATAGTTGACTCCCAATCGAATCTGAGTTATGATATCGTCAAACCCCTAACTCAATTATATACAAGATTCATATATCTACGAAACACCTTTCCAGATATACATGCTTTGGCTAAAGACTTTAGTTCCGCGTATGACAGTTCTATTAAGATGTCAAGCTCTAAAATCTGAGCCAACAGATTTCATCTTGACTATTATTTGTCCTCATACACCTAAACACATTGCCAGCAAGTTTCTTTCACTAGGCATGGTTAGCTCGGTGCGATATATACAAGTGAACAATGTGCCTCAGTGCGGAGGGCAATTATGACACCTCAAGTCAATGGACTAATGGTACACTAGTACTGCTGTGTGACGTATCATTGACTGTAGATAATCACCCATGTGATTTGTCACGTTTGATCACATTTAGTAACACGTTCTTCAGCGCATTACCCATGTTTATGCTCTTGTGACATGAGACTTATCACCCAACTATTAGCATCCAATACTAATCATTGGCAGTATCAAACATACCAGTCATGCAATGTCATAGTCCCATATGACATCATCTCAACCAGGAACTGATTCGGATGTATTCAAATCAAAACTCTGTATTCATATTTACAATTCTTTGCAGATAGAGTCCTGACATCATAATACATTACGGGATCTCATTCTACATTTTATATATACAATATATATAAACAACTATACATGTAAAATGATATAAAAGCTATTTTATTAATCGTAAACAAATTTACAATTAGTTACAGAATTATATATACATAAGGATGATATCCCTGAACCGTATGACACGACTGGTTCTATGGCATATCTCCAACATATATATATATATATCTTATAATATATTAATATAATATATTAATATATATATATATATAATGTTACAATATTAATTTGATTAATATTAAATTTAACAACCAATCAAAGCTTAACACATGACTTTATGTTTTGTTTTCAAATAAATTAAAGGCAATTAAAGAAGTATATTTGTAAGTAAGAATTCAAATTGATTTTGAATTCAATTTGAACTTTGCAACATACATGGCTACCTTTTCATTAACAAAACCAAGATCTCATTTTGAAATTGGAAAAAGTGATGCTACTTTGTTTTACAAGAAAAATCGAGAGCTTTAATTTTATTTAACTTACCTTGTTTTGCTTTGTTTTTTGAAAAAAAAGAAAAGCCTAAGAGTGTGTGCTTGTGAAACATCAGAGAGAAACAAATATTGGCTTATTGAAGCTAATATCAATTGCTTGATAATCACATCATGAAACTGGAACCATCTTCGTCAATCCAATGTGTGAATACACTTGGAGGCAAGTGAGGAGTTTGACTTACTTTACTAAAAAATCAATTTGAAAAAGTATAACTTCTAATCTTTTGTATTTTATGTTTAAAATGTTTAAATTTTAAAATATGCATATGTACATGTCGTGGTTCTTTGGGAGTTTTTCGCACGGTTCATGCAATAATCGTAAATTCCTCACGACGGTTGGGTGCCCGAGAACCAATGCCGCACGTTGCGCCTTCGTCGCATCCCAAACCGTTAAAGTGGTATCAGAGCCATGTGATGTGTGTGTATGCATATTTTAAAATATGCGTTGGGAGTTGATTATGTTCATATAGTGTTTGTTGTGGCCTTAGAAATTGATAATATAGAATTATCATTATATATGCTCTTAATGTTATTATGTACTAATAATATTATTAAAAGCATGAGAATTTGATTTGCTATGTTTTTAAAAATATATATTTGTTAATACAATATATTAATTGGATTAAATATTGTGTTAATATGTATATGAATATATTGGATATATTTGAAAGCATGAAAATGTTAAGTTTGATTTAGAAAATATGACCTACTAGGAATGAATATTTTAATGTTATTAAAATATTTGTTGCATGAAAATATATGTATAAGTGTGGTATGTATTTTGGATGTTGTTTAATCATGGTAAATTAATTCAAGAGATAAATTAAATTTTGTGTTAGTATGCTAATGCATATATTGGTGTTTTTGAATATATGTTTATAATTAATTTGATTAAATTATAAATACCATGTCAAAATACATGAGATGCATGTATGATTGTATTTTTGAAATATGATTAGAATAAATAATGTTTGATATTATTTAATTAGAAATGTCGTGTGAACATTTATGAAATGATTGCAAAAATAATTAAACATTTCCTTAGCCACAACTTATATAATTATTAATTTGATTAATATATTTTTGTTACCAAAAATATAATTTTTTGAAATTAGAATTTTTTGGGTTTGAAATTGTTTCAATTGAACAAAAAATAATAATTATTATATTCTGAATTAAAATTAAATTGAATGATGATTCTAATTTATTTTAATTCAACTAGAATTAATAGAATTCTAGTAGGAGTATGAATATAAATCGACAAATTGACATTGTATTAATTAAAATTTTTCTTCAATAAACTAATTTGTTAATTTATTAAAATGAGACCTAAAATTAAAATCTACCTCATATAATATTAGGTTCAATCATTCCAATGCAGTCGGTAGTTATTGTCATCTTAGATGGGGGGTTTTTATTTCATTCCTATTCAAGAAAAGGCGTTGGGTCTAACCTAACTAGGTTGAAACACCAATATCTGTTAGGTGAGGTGTCTTTTTTTAAAAGAAAATTGATAATGTCTTGTAAAGAATTACAAACAGAAATGAGTTTCTAACTCATTAGACTTGCTTAACCAATATCTATTAGGTGAGGTTTTGTAAGTTTGATGAGAATATGATCACCCATGAAAACCTATAATTTGATTATAATTTTCTCATTGAAGAAGTATGAGATATAATTGAAATAGTGAGAGAACTATTTGGTTTAAAGTCCAGAACTAAATAGTATGATATATACTTATAATACATTCTAATGTATTTTTATTTTCTGCGGATCTCTTTTCTAATGAGAGAATAATAAGTAACCATCTTCTCAAAATCCTTGATATCCATAGGCTTACCAGACCTAACTATAAGGTTTAGTATCAGAATCTAAGAATTATTTTGGATTCTGAGAGAATTGGCTATGTCCTTCAAGGGTCTATGCCCAAGTCTTTTCCAGAAGAGGCTACACTAGAGGAAAAGAAGACCTTCTAAAAATGGAAGGACAATAATCTCAAGGCTAAATCATATATGCTGGCGTCTATGAGTGATGACTTGTAGACTTAGCATGAGGACATGGAGGATATCTCAGCGGTCTATCTATCTTTGGTAGATCTGTTTGGGGAGAGTTTTGGTTATAGGCAGTGCGAGTTGTCCACTGCTTTGTTTGGAATGAAGCTTAATTCATGAGTGCCTTTGGAGTCTCATCTTATGAAGATGATAAACCTCAAAGGTCAGCTAGCCTCTTTGAGATTCTCTATGGACTTCGAATTACAGACGGATTTGATCATTTAATCTCCCATCTAGCTTTGACCAGTTTGTTACCAATTATCATATGAACAAACTATCATATACTCTTCTTAAACTTATAAATGAAATTATTTCATTTTATAAAAGAGTCTCTAAGAGAAAAGGGAGGGAGACCGTTCTTATTGCAGTGTCTTACAGTAAGACATCAAACAAGAAAGGCAAGAAGTCCGCCGGGGTTAGACCCAAATGAGAATTCTCCTAGAAGAATAAGAAGAAGGGGAAAGACAAACGTATTGCCAATAGTCAAGCCAACGGTGAGTGTCATTATTACAAGAAGCTTGGACATTGGAAGAGGAACTGTCCTCTTTATATGGAGAGTGTGAGATAGAGAAAGGCGCAAGTTACGCTTTCTTATCATGTTTTAGAAACTGAATTAAGTGTTAGTTCATATTCGAATAGCTAGATAATTGATTCATGTGCCACTTCTCATATTTTTATGTTATTACAGGACCTTTGCAGTAAGCAATTACTAGAAGAGGGTGTAGTGACACTGAAGATAGCAAATAGAGCAGTAATTGCTGCCATTTGCTCAGGAATGTGCAAAATTGTTTTATCTTCGGGTCATATTTTTGTATTGTAAAAAAAATTTGTATTTTGATACTGCCAATAGAGATATTTTGTTTGTCCATCAGTTGTGTAAACGAGGTTACACTTTTATGCTTGATGGATGTAAATATTGTATTTATTTGAGAAATAAATTGATTAGTACTGTCTTGAATGTAAATGGTTTATATGTTCTTGAGACTAATGAGATTAACATGATTAATACTATTAATAAAAAGAGATCTAGAAATGAACTTAATTCAAAACTCATTTGGCATTATAGATTATGTCATATTGAAGATAAGAGGATTATGAAGATAGGTAGTGATGGACTAATAGTCCATTAGATTCTTAAGCCTATCTAACTTGTGAATTCTGTCTTCAAGGTAAGATGACCAAATCACTCTTTGTTGGACAAGGGAAGAGAGCTAATGAAGTTCTTGAATTAATACATACTGATGTATGTGGTCCGTTTAGTGAAATGGTTAGAGAAGGTTTCTCATACTTCATAACCTTTACCGATGATCATTCACGGTATGGTTATATGTACTTATTAAAGTACAAATCTGAATCCAAGAATTCAAAGCTGAAGTAGAGAAACAAACAAGAAAAAGTATTAAGATTCTACGATCTGATCGTAAAGGTGAATACTTAAGTACTGAATTTCTAGAATTTCTTAAAATTAATGGTATACTTTCTCAGTTTACACCTCCTTATACACCTCAACATAATGGTGTATCAAAAAGGAGGAATCGTACTTTATTAAATATAATACAATCCATGATGAGCTTCACAGACTTACCTACATATTTTTGGGGATATGCCCTAAATACTGCAATTTACATCTTGAACAAAACTCCATCTAAAATAGTTCCCAAGACATCATATGAGATATGGCATGGGAAGCTTCTAAGCTTCAATTATATAAAGCCTTGGTGATGTCCAGTTTATGTTAAAATAGTTAACACTGGAAAGCTAGACGCTAAATCTGAGAAATGTCGATTTATTGGATATCCTAAAGATAGTTTAAGATATTATTTCTACTTCATGCTGATCGAAGAATTTTGATCAGTAGACATGTAAAGTTCCTCGAGAATTAGTTCATAGAGGACGTTGGTGTAAGTAGAAAGATTAAGCTTTCAGAGAAGTCTGAAAAGCTTGATGATGATCAACCTCAGATTAATGAACCTGTTGATGTAGATAAACCAATTCATGTTGATGAACCAATTCAATCTGATCCTCAGTCTTCTGTAGACCGAACTTTTCGTAGATCTATTAGAATATCACACCCTCCTACGAGATATTATTTTCTTTCTGAAAATGATTTTGAATCATTTATGATAGGAGAAGATATACAGAAGGAAGATCTTAGAACCTATAAAGAAGTGATATTAAATATCGATTTTAGAAGATGGTTTGAAGCCATAAAATCCGAAATAAAATCCATGTATGCTAATCAAGTGTGGTCAATTGTTGATCCACTAGAAGGAATTGTTCCTATCAATTGTAAATGGGTTTACAAATGAAAATTAGGCAAAGATTGAAAAGTAGAGACTTTTAAAGCTAAGTTAGTAGGAAAGGGTTATAATTAGAAACAATGGATTGATTTCGATGAAACCTTTTTACCAGTAGCCATGCTAAAATTCATTCGGAAATTACTTGCTATTACAGATAATTATAACTATGAGATATGACAGATGGAGGTAAAGACAGCTTTCCTTAATGGTTTTATTGAGAAGACCATATACATGCAATAGTTCATTAGGTTTGTTGCATCTGACGATAGTCATAAGGTATGTAAGTTACATAGATCTATTTATGGATTAAAGCAAGTTTCTAAAAGCTAGAACATATGATTCAATGATACAGTCAAATCGTTTAGCTTCATCAAGAATATTAATGAACCATGTGTCTATAGAAAAGAGAATAACAATGTCGTCACATTCCTTATATTGTATGTAGATAACATACTACTCATAGGAAACAATGTGGGCATGTTATCTGATGCTAAATTGTGGTTATTTAATGTTTTCTCTATAAAAGATTTAGGAGAAGCGACCTTTATTTTGGGTATTCATATCTATAAAGATAGAGCGAAACAAATAATAGGTTTTTTCTAAAGTTTGTACATAGATAAAATATTAAAGAGGTTCAGTATGGATAGCTCTAAAAAGGGTTTCTTACCCTGTAGTCATGGCATTCATCTCTCAAGAGAGATGGGACCTAAGACTGAAGCTGAGCTCGAGCATATGCAGAAGATTCCTTATACTTCAGTAATAGGTAATCTTATGTATGACATGCTATATACTAGACCTGATATAGCGTATGCTGTGAGTATTACGAGTTGATATTAAGCTAATTTAGGAGAACAACATTAAACTACAGTCAAACGAATCTTAAAGTACTTGCGAAGAACTTAGGATTTAATTTTAACTTATGGGGGAGATAATGAGTTAAAACTTGAAGGTTACACTGATTTTGATTTTCAATCAAATATTGATGATAGAAAGTCTATTTCTACATTTGTCTTCATATGTAATGAAGGTGTTATCTGTTGGAAGAGTTTCAAACAGACTACCATAGCTAAATTTACTACAGAAGCTGAGTATGTCGCTGCTTCTGAAGCTGCGAAAGAGACTGTCTGAATCTATAAGTTCGTTACAGAACTCGGAGTTACTCCTTCTATAATTTACTTAGTAACTTTGTACTGTGACAATAATGAAGGTATAGCTCAAGCTAAAGAATGAGGTCTCACCAGAAATCTAAACATATTTAGAGGAAATGTCATTTGATTAGAGAGTTTATATCAGATAAATAGATTATAATGCAAAAAAACCCTGTCTACGGATAACGTTGCGGCCCCACTAACTAAGCCGATGGCACAATAGCAACTGGATCACCACCTTAAGAGGATGGGTATTGGATACTATGGTGATTGACTCTAGTGCAAGTAGGAGTTTGTTGAAGATATGCTTTAGAACCAATAGTATTATACGGTTCAAGAATATCATTCTATGTATATATATTTATGTAATTAATTGTAAATTAGTTTACGATTAATAAAATGGCTATTATATCATTTTGCATGTTTAGTTGCTGATTTATATTGTATATATAAAATACAGAATGAGATTCTGTGATGTATTATGATGTCAAGACTCTATCTACAAAAGAGTTGTAGATGTAGGTACAGAGTTTATGATTTAAATACATCCGAATTAGTTCCTGATTAAGGTAATGTTATATAGGAGTACGACATTGTATGACTGGTATGTTTGATGCTGCTAAGGATTAGTATTGGATGCTAATAGTTGGATGACAAGTCTCATGTCATAAGAGTATAAACATGGGTAATACGTTGGAAAACGAGTTACTGAACGTGACTAAATGTGACGAATCATATGGGTGATTATCTACAGTTAGTGATATGTTATACAACTGTACTAGTGTACTACTAGTCCTATGACCTGAGGTGTCACTGTTGCCCTCGCACTAAGGCACATCGTTCACTTGTGTGTATTGCATTGAGTTAGCCATGCTTGGTGAAAGAAGTTTGCTGGCAATGTGTTTAAGTATATGAGAACAAGTGATAACCAAGATGAAATCTGTTGGCTCAGATGATGGAGCTTGAGATCTTAGGTGAAACTGTCATACCCAATAATAAAGTCTTTGACCAAAGCATATGTGTCCGAAAAAATATTTTGCGGATATACAAATTCTGTATATGATTGAGGTTCTGATCCTATGATTAAGTTAGGGGTTTAACGATACCATGACCCACACTCAATTGGGAATCGATAGTAGAAGAACTTTACTACATGCACGTATAACTATATAGGTTTATCTGATATATTAATTCATCTGTATCTAGGGATCATGACATCTTACTAAAAGTTACTTATGATCATTGGGAACTTTGTTTACAAAGAGTTGTACCGAAGAGATACTAAAGAGTTAATATTCACCCATATCTAGCTCACAATAAATCCAGAAGGTCACACACATTAGTCGGTTACTTGATGATGATAGTAATTGCTATTATATAATAATCATTAATTAGTTAATGATATTGTTACGATACTTTGATCGGATAATAATTTGATTATTTATTGTAAAGAATATATTTTCCAGTTATGATGCACTAACACCCGTATGCATGGGAAATATTTTGGTAATTTATAGGATAACGTAAATATGATTTATGGATATTTTTGATATTGATATATACATATAATATTTTAATATTGATTAAAATAATAATATTATATTATATATATCGAATGTAATGATTACATATTTATTTATATATTAAAGTAATATATAAATAAATAAATAAATAATTATTACATATTTATATTATTATTAAAGTAATAATAATATAACATTATTAAAGTAATAATATAATACAATACATGTATATATATCTTATAATATATTAATATATTAATTTGATTAATATGTATATTATAATATTAATTTGATTAATATTAAATTTAACAACCAATCAAAGTTTGACACATAACTTTATATTTTGTTTTCAAATTAATTAAAGGCAATTAAAAGTGCTTACAAGTAAGTAAGAATTTAAATTAATTTTGAATTCAATTTGAACTTTGTAACATACATGGCGTTAAATCATTTGTGAATGGAAAAAGTCCAAATATAAACCTTACACGTATGGAATTCAATTCCAAATTGAACTGCTGAAGACTTAATTATTAAGTCTTTATAAAAGCTATAAAAGCTAATGCCTAATGCATGTGTAAGACTACTTTTCTTTGTTAAAAAATTTAGAGTTGAATTTCAAAATTGAATGCTACCTTTTCATTAATAAAACCGAAAGCTCATTTTGAAATTGGAAAAAATGATGCTACTTTGTTTTACAAGAAAAATTGAGAGCTTCAATTTTATTTAGCTTAGCTTGTTTTGCTTTGATTTTGATAAAAACAAAAGAAAGAAAAGTCTAAGGGTGTGTGCTTGTGAAGCATAAGAGAGAAACAAATATTGGCTTATTGAAGCTAATATCAATTGCTTAGTAATCTCATCACGAAACCGGAACCGTCTTCACCAATCCGACGTATAAATACACTTGGAGATAAGTAAACAGCTTGACTTGCTTTTTCGAAAAATCAATTTGAAAAAGTATGACTTAATTCTAATTTTTGTATTTTATGTTTAAAATATTTCAATTTTAAAATATGCATATGTACATGTCGTGGTTCTTTGGGAGCTTTTCGCACAGTCCATGTGACGGCTGTAACTTCCTCATGACGGTCGCTCGCTTGGGAACTGATGCAGCACGTTGCCCTCCACCGCATCTCGAACCGTTCAGGTTTAACTTCGCCCAAGCATATTTGAAGCTTCAGAACTAATTCTGAAATCCTAAAGAAACCCCAACCCACCGCACAATATTCTAAAAACAAGCTAAACAATGCCGAGATTAAAAACAATGAAAGAGGGATAAAGCTTGTGAAGTTGAGCTATTTGAAGATAAAGTCACTCACCAAATAAAGGTCCTATTTATCACAATTTCAATATCAACAATCTGACTCACATATCGTCGCCTCAAATATGCCTCAACATCCATTTCCATTTTGTTCTGTAATAATTGGATCATCATAGTTATTATCAGCACCTTACACATATAGCTATTAATTATAGATTCAAACAAGAGTCAATCAACTTAAAAAAATAATAATAATAAGATTAGTCCTTCGTGGCTATATAAAAATAAGGACGGAACTTACATTTTGACTTGAAAGTGGAACCATCCTGCAAGATTAAAAGATGGTTAAATGATTCCATATCTATTTGAACAAAACAGTGAGCCCATTGTACTCTATTTCTGTGAGCAGTGGAAGCGTGACACAAGAAATTGACTTCCAAGCGCGTGACCGCTGCAAAGAAGCCATGGCTATCTTCATGGACCTGCTAAATAGGCCCCATATTGATCTGGACATGCATACATGCATGTTTCGGTTTACAAAAATTATTTTAAAACTCAAAATTGAGATGAGATGTCTCACCTTTGACTCTGCAATCTGGGACAGTAATAAGCTTGCTTCCTCAGATAGTCCACTCGTCGGAGTGCTGAAGCTGGTTCCGGCTTGTTTGGGATCTCCTAACTTCGGTTTGAGCTTCAACAAGCTTACAAGCTTTCTCTCTCTAGATGCTCTCTTCTCTCTCTACATTTTTTGATTTGGTTCACAACCCAAGCTTGCTTCTTTCTTTAGTCTTTACTTTAGTTCACAACCAAAAACACCCAAGCTTTCTTCACCAAGCAATCTCATGGTTGAAGAAGAAGACACTCTTGGTTTTACAAAACAAGAGAAGAAAGCAGCCACCTCTTATTTTTCAAAAATAGAGAAGATATATATCAAATAGCATTACGTATTCTGTATACATAAGCTTAACACTTAAGCTTTGTGTTTATCAAATCCTATTTATATAAACATTCACTGACTCCACCTAAGTTAGTTAACTCACTTACATTTCCAAACCATCAAAATGAATTCAATGCAAAGTTACGAGTCATGGTTTAGGTCTCCTGTGTGCATTGATTATTTTTAATCAAATGCATGCATTACAATAATACACATATACATTAATACATTATTAATATAATATATATACATTAATCAAATTAACATATATATACTTATATTAAAATGAGAGAGAGTGAGACAGAGAGACAATTACATATATATATACACATTACTTTAATATATATATATATATATTTATATACACATATATTAATAAACATCTTATATATATACATATATATATATATCATTAATTTAATAATATAACATTTTAGATATTTATTATTATATTAATATAATTGATATTTATATTTTATGATTACATTAATCATATTAAATAGAATATCCATATATCAATATTATAATACCCGTAAATCAAATTTACGGTATCCCATAATTAAATCGAAACATTTCCTACACATACGTGTGCTAGCGTGTCAAAATCAAGAAATTTATTCTTTATAATAAAGAATCATATTACTACTCGATCAATATCTGTACAATATCATTAACCAATCAATGATTGTTATATAGTAGCAATAGCCATCATCATCAAGTAATCGACTATGTGTGTGACCCCATGGGTTCACTGTGAACTAGACATGAGTGGACACGAACTCTTTCGTATTTCTTCAGTACAACTCTTTATAACCGAAGTTTCCGATGATTATGCGCAACCTCTAGTAAGATGCCACAACCCTAGACACTAATGAATCTATATAGTCATACGTTCATGTAGTAAAGTCCTTCTACTGTCAACTCACAGTCGAATGTGAGTCATGAAATCGTCAAACCCCTAACTCAATGATAGAAACAGGGTCTCAAATCATATACGAGAATCATGTATCCAAAAATATCTTTTTGGAAACACATACTCTAGCTAGAGATTTCATTTTCCATGTATAACATCCGTACCTAGGATCTCAAGCTCTAATATCTACGCTAGCAGATTCCATCTTGGTCATCACCTGTCCTCATACATCAAGAACACACTGCTAGCAAGCTTCTTTCACTAGGCATGGCTAGCTTGGTGCGATATACACAAGTGAACAATGTGTCTTAGTGCGGAAGGCAGCCGTGACACCTTAAGTCAAAGGACCAATGGTACAATAGTACGGTTGTGTGTCGTATCATTGACTGTGAATAATCACTCATGTGATTCGTCACGTTTGGTCACGTTCAATAACATATTCTCCAACGTATTAATCAACTATTATGCTCTTGTGACATAAGACTCGTCACCCAACTATTAGCCTTAAATGCTAATCCTTGACAGCATCAAACATGCCAGTCATGCAATGTCATACTCCCATATGACAATACCTCAACTAGGAACAAATTCAAATGTATTTAAATCAGACTCTGTACTCATATCTACAACTCTTTGCAGATAAAGTTTTGACTTCATAATGCATCACGGGATCTCATTCTGCATTTTATATATAACATCTATATATAAACGCAACTGAATATACAAAATAATATAAATGTCATTTTATTAATCATAAATTAATTTACAATTAATTACAAAGTTATATATATACATAAAGATTATATCCCTAAGCTATATGACACGATTGATTCTAGAGCATATTGCCAACACTATTATATTAAATACTACATAGTCAATTTTCAAAAGTTTTATCGATCAACTGTTAGTTTCCATTTTAAGAAAATAGGAGTTCATCTGAGAAGCAAAAATAAAGATCAATGCAACTACAAACTTTATAGGTGTCTTGATCCTCCCAAGATGATTGCAAAATGCAATACAAAGTCAATAATTTGACAAGATGGCATTTAAACATTATTTATTGTTTGAATGATTAAAAGTAATTTTAAATGGACAAAATTTATTTTAAGTATTTAAAAAAATTAAGTTGTTTTTTTGTAAAATTACCCTATTTTATAGTAGATTAAAAAAATTATAAAAACAATTACTTTTCAAATTTTGATTTTGAAAAGCAAATTTATTCTTAAATGTAATTTCAAATATATCTTATTATAAATTATATAAATCTAAAATTAACTTTTAAAAAAAAATTATTGAATTCAATTCTAATTAAGAAAGAAAATCATCAAAATCTAAATAAGATTTTTCTTTTCTTTTTATTCTTTATTGATTGAAAATATAATTAAAAAATAATTATATATATGCTTAATATAGCAAAACAAAACAAAAATTAAATTAAAACATTATACATACATACACACATAAACTTATGTAAACTTAGTAAAAATGATTTTCATTCAACATTATGTAAATTTTAACTATTTATATTATCACACAATTTTTCAAACTTATATATATAAATTATTTTTCAAATTTATAATTGTCATATACCGGTAAATTGAAATTGCAATGGCATAGAGGTAGGGATATCCTACCCCTTTAAGCCTCTGGCAAAACTTATAATGCAAATGAATATAAATCATATTTCTAAACTTATACACATATACTAAGAGCTCTATGCCTATTTATGAATTCATACATATATACTAAGAGTTTCATACCTTTCAACATCATGCCAGACATATACTAAGTTATTCATAACAAAAGAGTATATGCACAGAAACATATAAAAATCACATCATAATATGTATACGTTATTGAACGTTATGCCCAATATACAAAACAAGCAAAAATAATAACTCCTAAGTCGAGAATTTAGAATCCCAATACTTTTCACGAATATCTTTTAGAATCCTCACTTAAAAGAAAATCTTGCGATCACTAGAAATTGTAATAGGGTGAGTTTTGAAAAAAATTCAGTGAGTGGATACTAAAATAAAAATTTTAAGTAAATTCAGTTTTAACATAAAATATATTCAAAGTTAAAATCAATTTCAGACAGAAATCATACTAATAGAATATCCTATGCATATTATAATAATTTCCAAAATTATCATTTCAGATAGTCAAATGAAAATATAATAATATGCAAGGATGTACACAGATTTCAGGTCATATATCAAACCGCTCTTCGCCCCCTACTTCTACATGTACCAATACCTTCACAGAACACAAATCAAAATGTGCTTTCAAAGCACATAAGCTTCTCCCCTTTTGTCTCCCGGTTAGGGTTAAATAAAAATTGAAATAATGGCTAGTATACTATCAAAAATATAGAAATAAAAAATAAAACACAATGACTGCCTCTTGGCCTCAAAATTAACATCTCAACAACTCCTCCACAATAATATATATAGTTCAAAGTAAGTCTCATTTTTTATATAAAGTAGAATGTAAATCAATTTATAAATAAACTATTCCTTATTTCGTAAAATTTTAAGTTTTATAAAACAGTTTTAAAGAAATGAAAAACATGTAAAAATCCACTTACAAGTATCGCAAAAAATAGAGTAAAAACTCGATCACTAAGGGTTGGATGACCGCTCCTTTAGCGTATTTATAACACATTTATACTAATTATTAACATAATAATTAAAGTATATATGCTTAAAATTTAACTATGATATTGATAAACAACAAGGTTTTTGCTCCTTTATAAATTTTATTTTCTTCTACAATTTGATTAACGATTAGTAGTCGATGTATCAATTATACTTAATTCACTATTACTAATCAATTTTGTATGATAACACATTATTTTGAAATCTAAATCAAGTACAATGCTACTATCACTATTCATAGCTTCTGACAAAAATTTAATCAACAGCTAATTGGTTTAATTATAGCCTAAACAAGTATAATTGGAAAAATGTCTGTGATGAACAGTAACTCCATGATGAACAATAACTATTTTTGAAAAATGCAAAAATACGGTGACAACGATGTTGGGAATCATACCGAAGGGTCAATTTAACCTCAAAACATTCGAATTGCAAGTAATTTCGAAAATCCCCAAATTATAAACAGTGATGCTATTCTCCTTCCAGCCTAATCGTTGACCAAATCACTCAAACAAAGGTTCTAGAGTGTAGCCCCTATCGTGTACATGTAATTTGCAACAAGAAACTGTTGGTTATATGCCCTAGATCCAATAGAGACAAATATGTAATTGTACATTATTATATTAATTAATAAAATTTACAATTTATTTATAAGTTTTGTTTATGTTAACTACATATATATAAAGTCTTTAGAATGATAATTAGAGGAATTAACTTAAGTTTAATTTATGAGTTCTCGTCATTCTTAAATGTTCCCAATCATAGGATTATCAACACTAGGATATTATAAATTAAAATTAGATCAGCCTGTATTATGTCTGCTTCCTTAGAGAATGAAGGTAGCTAATTTTATAAGTTACTAGTAAAGATGCTCACTTAGTCTAACACATGAATGTTTGTTAGAGAATAAGTTCATGGAACTAACCCGCTTAAGAAATTCATATAGAGTGTTATCCACGTGTTTATGGAATTTCTCTCAGTTACGATAGTATAACTGATCCTTAGACTTGAGATCTTTATGGTACCTTATTTTTGGATCATATATGCTTTGACATTACATTTTCGTCGTCCATAGCAATATTGCGTATAAGGTAATGATTGGGCATTGTGAAAAGCACATAAAAGTTGTGAGAGATCAATAAAGGATTCGCCGCTTTAGATAATATAGAATCGCTATCCCAAAGGGCACCATTTTGACATAGCTGATAATATAAGTCTATGGCCATAGTGAGTTCTGAAAAAAGTTTTAGAAACTCTAAAATTATATTATCAGCTTTAGTCAAAAGTTTCAATAACCATAATTTAATATATTAGACATTTTCCATACTCTAAAATCTTTGGTGGGATATGTATGAAGCGAAAAGATTATATCATACAGTAATCGTATATAAACTAAGTTTTACTAATTTAGTATTCTTTCTCCATTGGGAATCATGATATATTGTTAGATGCAGCTCTTGATCTATGGAAATTGGTTTCTTAATTAAGGAGTTAATTGAGAATAAATTAATTAGATTAATTTATCTGAATTTAAGAAGTTTATAACTATCTTCATTGCCAACATAAGAAAGAACCTAATAGGTCACACACTAAAAGGTATTAAGAAATTAAGGTTAAATTATGTAAATAAATGATTAGGTACTTAATTGTTAAGTTTATAATCTTTAAGGATTTATTTAATAGTTTTGAAAACTATTTGAGATTAAATTATAATTATACAAAGTGTTTGTATTTAATTATAAGTTTCATAATTTGATTAAGATAATATTATTTAATTAATTAGATTAATTAAATCATATTTAATTTTAAAATAGATTACTAATAAGATTATGAATCTATTTAATGACTTTTCTATTTGAATTAGGGTTTAAAAAGTCAAAATATGAAACCTAAATAAACTCCGATTTTGGCCATAAAACGTACGTGAATGTGAATGAAAATTTTCTTCAAGAGTTGTGAGAAAATTATCTTAGCCAAGAACTCTCTTATTTGTCTTTTTTCAAGAACTAACATTCATAAAAAGACACTCTACATAATTAAGATTTAGAAAAATTTTAAAACCTTAATTCTCTACTTTGTGTAGATTACCATTAGAAGCCACACACTTGGGTGGCTGATTTAGAAAAGATGCTCGTGTAGTTTCCATAGTTGAGCCATAACTTTTAGTTCAGATATCGAATTAATACGATTCAAAAAGATCTGGAAAGAAGACTCGAAAATCTACAACTTTATATTTTACAAAGAAACTTAGATTTAGACGTATTAAAGATTAAAAAAGCATTTAAATGTACGGATCTATAGAAAATCCAAAGAAGTATTAATCTAATCCCATTGGTGATGAAGATCTAAGGTAAGACCTTAACTCATTTATTTTATATTTAATTGATATTATAAAGTATATTAAATAGCAAATCTTGGCATAATAATTAATAATATTTATTAATTAGATTAATTAAAGTAATTTTTTAAATTTATGGCGCATATGGTATGCTTAATTCCCAACAAAAACGAGACTTTAATCAATTGAAAATTGAGTAATTTAGAGGAATTTGAAAAAAAATTTAAAACGGAAAACAAAAGGAAGATTACAAGAAAATGAAGGAGAAATGAGATGGCTTGTTTTTTGCCCCGCTGAAATAGAGATTAAAATGTGCATAAATTACTAATTTATCCCTGAAAATTTAAAAAAAAATTAAATGAAAAGAGTAAATATGTCAATTGCTATTTTCTTACACATATACTATGTTCTAAGTTTCAATTCCCTCTCATCTAACCTCAGATTCGACTCAAATTTGATTTATATTGATCTTTATCGAGTTCTCTTTTAGCATAAATAAACTGTTTACCAATCGAATTTTTCAATTAACATCAATTTTTGTTTGAAGGTCAGGTGCGGGATAGAGTTTTAAAGAAAAATTTTTTAAACTTTACAATTGTTATTAAATCACTTCCAATAGCTAATTAAACATTAATACAAGGTTATTAGCTTAATTTTCAACACCCCGACATAAATTTATAAAATGACAAAATTGCTCCTCATATGTAAAATGATTAAAATACCCTTATTTTAAATTTTAAGATATTACAATAATATTCTAAAAAATAAAATTTACCAAACATTTACCTAATTTTTTCTAAGCCAATTTATTTTTCTAACACAGTATATTATTCTATAATCCAAAACAATTCCAAACTGGCTTCTACTCTAGACACTTTGAAAGATATAAACAGAAAATGAAATAAGCAACTTTAAAGTAGTATCTCTTTCTATATTATATAATATGATACCAAATTGGTGAGTTAAATATCCCATTGTATATAATATGACATATAAGGAGAGTCTTGATCCGCCCAAGATTTTAAAATCTGAGTTGTCACATAATAGAATTATTCAAAAGCTAGTTTAGCAAACCTCTCACGCACTTTTTTTTTAAAATATAATTTTTATTTTATTTAATTTTTATCTCAAATAATACGGTATTCATCAATGAAATAATATTCTTTTTTTTACAATTATCAGAATAATTCATTACAAACGCATTAACTAGGATGATAAAATTTGAAATAATACTTAAAAAGTGTAGTATTATTGTATTTATATAATGCAACTATTAAAAAAAGTGTTTATAAATAATTTTACCAAAGGCTTTTTTTGGTTTTCATTTTTGAATCTTGTTTCAAAACAAGTTAGCAAATGATGTTTTAAATTTTAAAAATATCAATTCAAAATTTCCCCTTTTATTCTCCATAACATCATAATGTGTATGTTTGACATTGCATTGAGTTCTTAAATAATTAGTTTTATACCAATAATGTTAGACTTGTAAATTTAAGTTATAAAATTTGCATCTCAACTAAGTTATGACCCTAATTAATGATTGTCAGATAATGGTTTATTTTTTATACATAATTAACATAACAATTATGAAATACTAATTAATTAGTGATACGTTAAGAGACATATCAGTTGAGATATAAAATTTGTATATCAATTTTATAGGTGTAACATCTAGAATGATATAACTTTTATGTTAAGTAAATCTAATCTATGGGTTTGAAAAAAATATCCTAGACTTAATACAAGATACGAACCATAAAACCAATAAAAAATGAATCTAAAATACACTTTAACAACATTAAGTATAGATTATTAAGTGTTAAATTCACTCTTTCCAAAACTTCAAAATAACCTTCAATCTCTTATAAGTTCTTCTTCAATCTGCCCAAAACCATTAAACTTTGTCATTAATTTATTTGGCTTAGAGCAAAATAATCGATAATATATTTTAAGGAGTAATTTTAAGAGTTAAATTCATTTAACCCCCAATTATTTTTGCAAACTTTAAAATATCTCCTCATATCCCTGATGGCTGTTTGAATGGCGACGCTCTATGGTGGTCAAGTTTTTTATTCTAATTTCGTAATTAACGATAGCTAGTTTTAAGATGATGATTGCATGGAAGGGTGGATTACTATACATGAATTGCAAAAACAGGAACAATGACTTCATTGGTTGGAGAACAGTTATTCGTAATGATCAAACTACCGACCATGGACAAAAACATGCTTACAATGGTCAACAATTTAAGTTAATGACAAAATGTGAAAAGTTTAGAGAGCAAGTTGATCAAATCCTGCCCGTTGGTCTGTGTTTACCTATATTGTCCCCAACAAAGTGTTTTTTTTTTTAACTGTTTGGTATTTATAATCTTTTTTTTGGTAAATAACTCCATTTTTGGCGTCTTTTTAATTATGTTCAAATTAAAAAAAGTATTTTTGTTTAGAAAAACTTTTCAAAATGATCACTTTTGTTAGCCATTTTACGTTAATTATCAGGCTTTTTTTTTTTTTTTTAACCAAACCGAACAAAGAATCTAAATTTGGACACAAATGCCCCCAGCCCAAAAACTTAACAAAACTTTTCCCCTTTCCCTTTTCTTTTCACTTGCTCGAAATTCATTATCCCTCCCCAAACAATTAACAAAACAATTTTTCCAAGCCGGCGACGGAGTGGACAACAGTGGTTTCGACGGCGCCAAAGTGAAGGAGATCGACGACTACTTGGATTCTAGGTAAGTTTGAGACCATGAAACATGCATGCACCTTGGTTGTTTGGGTTAAAATTTTGACATGTGTTTTGGGTTGTGTTGTTGTTGAAAATGTGGCTTTATTTGAGTGGAGAATGGCTGAAAATTTCATGAATGCCCAGAAATGGGGGATGAATTACCAGAATTTTATGTGCTCAAAATATGGACTTAAATGCAAGAAAAATAATCAAACTTCGAAGTTTTTGCGTTAGAGTCCCTATTTATCAAAATTAGTAATCTTGCATATTGGTACCCATATTGGTTAAACTTTGGATGTCTTGCATGTTACCTCCTAAATTTGTTATACTTTGGATGTCTTGTATATTGGTCCTTAAATTGGTTAAACTTTGGATGTCATGCGTGTTACCTCCTAAATTTTTTATAATTTGGATGTCTTGTATATTGGTCCTTAAATTGGTAAAACTTTTGATATCTTGCATATTAGTCCCTAAATTGGTTAAAATTTGGAAATCTTACATATTGGTCCCCTAATTGGATATACTTTGGATGTCTTTCTTTTGGTCCCTAAATTGGATATACTTTGGATGTCTTTCATATTGGTCCCTAAATTGGATATACTTTGGAAATATTACATAATGGTCTCTAAATTGCTTAAACTTTGGAAATTTTGCATGTTGGTCCCTAAGTTGGTTAAAGTTAGGAAATCTCGCATATTGGTTCCCAAATTGCATATACTTTGGAAGTCTTCTATATTGGTCCCTAAATTGGTTAAACTTTGGAAATCTTCCATATTGGTTCCCAAATTGGTTGTACTTTGAAAATATGGCATATTGATCCTCAAAATGATTATACTTTGGATGTCTTGCATATTGGCCCCTTAATTGGTTAAATTTTGCATATTGGTCTCCTATTTGTTATTACTTAAACAATAAAAAAATAATTAACGTGATAAAGAGTCCGAAGGTTCCAAAAATCGACCATATCTGCCAAGTTTCATCTTCGTTGTCACATTTGTGGGTGATAGGTTTGATTTGGGAGAAATTGACTCCACGACAATATAGGATTTTTTGACAAATTTGCCTCGACCATTTCCTTGATGTCCAGAATCTCCACTATTTGGGCAACCTTACCCATTGTATGCTACTATAGGTGGTTGTCACAACCGATGAGGTAGATGGTCAGTTATGTTTTCTCGTGGGAGGCAACACCATTTGGTTTTCCTATTGAGAGTTTGGTTTGATAACTAACATAGATATTGGTCATTAGCCAGATCATGTATGGGGTAGTTATTGGCTGAGATACCTATGTTTGAAACATGCAAGTGATTAGGCTGATTGATTTAGACAAGGTGTACGCCAACTTGGATTTCACAACGATAGGCGACACTATTGCTGTTAATTTATCGTTGTTCTACCTACTTGAGCGGCTTTTATTTGGCAAGGGCCACCCCAACCTTACAGACCCATGGATATTTTATGTACAAAATGACTTGGACCAGTTCAACATGTACCCATGGGAATTCGTTGTTTACCAGTACACCATCCAAAGTTTGAGTCAAGCCATGGTTGGAAAAGTTGTAAAACACAAGGAAAAAGAAGCTATGCTAACTCCGATAGGCAAGAAATACAAGATCAAGTACAACGTGCTTGAGTTTAACCTTGTATTTCAGGTATGGACACTTAAAAAATTTGGTCTTATTATGAGCTACTGTATTCTGGCAGGTAATGTACTTAACTTTAGCATTTCATTTTGTCTACAACTCTGAATATACGAGGTTATTAGTCATGTAGGGATGGCGTACGCACAAAAAAGTCAATAATCGATATCTGCAGATGCTTTGATGGATGTCCAACATCAGTTGGAGTGACATCAAAAAACATTTTTTGGACAAAAAAACATGTAAAATTTACTAATTGTGTTTTGATCACAAGCGCAAATGAACAGGACATTGGATCCGAAGGTTGACAAGATTAATCAACCATACATAAAGCAACAACTACTGTCACATACCCTACCAATATTGGGCAAATACGGGGGAACCTGTTTGTGGAGGACCTTGACGTTATCGTTGGCGAGAATGTGGTTGTTGCTAGACAGCTGAGATTACTTTAGATACCCTACCAATCTCAACTACTGTCATATACCCTACCCTAAGTAATCTCAACTACTGTCACATACCCTACCAATCTCGAAAGTAACCTTGACCTTAGCATCGCCAAAATCTTTCGTAGGCCCTAGAAGCAACTTTTTTCACTCATTGGAGATCTTCTCTCATTTTGTACTAAAACAAAGTACTTACTTTAATGCTTGAACTTTGTCATTTTCTCTCTATTTGTGTATAATATATTTTAATGCGGTTATTTTTTCTATCTTTTGAGCAGAAATGAAGGTGATCGTTGTTTATTGGCTTATCGTTTAGGGAGGCAACACATACCCGTCAGCTGTTTACTTGAATCATATTCTTGGGTCAGGTATTTTTCATTCATGTTGGGAAATATTAATCCTTCTTCAAGAAGGATTTGTATTTTTTTTTTAATGAGAATAATTACACTATTTCTAAGTACTGAATTTAGGGTGAACCACTTAAATTATTGGTTCTTTGTGTGTTGTGTAATTTACCTCATACATTATCACTCTCGATGCACCAGCAAGTGGTATAAGAGCATAGCTTGCTTGGAATTTAATTCTTGCGTGGATTAAGATAGAAGAGGCTTCAACTTGTATGATTAAATTGAAATCATAAAATTATTTGATCTGAAATCTAAAATGAAAGATTTACTCTACTACAAAGACTTGCACAAACCCCTTGAAGGCACTGAAGCAAAACCCGCTATTTTATATGATAAACAATGGGCTCATCTGCATAGAAAGACTTTTACTACTATTGGTTAGTTGATTGATCAAAGTGTGTACTACCAAGTTGAAAAGAAGCCGAGAACAAGTTCTCTTTCAAAGAAATTAGAGGGGATTTATAAAAAGCCTATAGCGCAAAATAAAGTCAATTTGATAAAAAGGCTTGTGAACTTAAAATACAAAGACTGGTGCAAAATAAAGTCAATTTGATAACTGACATAGTAAACTAATTCACTACTATTGAGATTACTTTAGATAATGAGTTACAATAATTATGATTACTTAGTTCGTTGTTAGACAGCTGAGAGATATTGGTAGGTTCAGTAGATAACTCTGCGCTCAAAGTGAAACTGATATTGAATATGGTTGAAGATAGATTACTAAATGAAGAAGCTAAAAGAAAGAATGCAAGAAAAGTTTCTTTGAAACAGATGCGAGGGAGAAGCCAAAGTAGAAATTTTCACAACAAAAACGATACTCGTAGAAGATCTAAATCTCAAAGACTAGGTATCAAGTGCTTTCATTACAACAAAATAGGACATATAAAAAATAGTGTAGAATTTGGAAAAGAGAACAAATAGAGAACAAAGATGATCTCAAGAATGAGAGTAACACAGTCATAGTTGAAGGCGATGTGTTTATTTTCTTTGATAGAACTTCATAAATCTCACATGACATACTAGTGACTGGGTGATAGATTCGGGTACTTCCTTTTATGTTACTTTACATAAAGATTTCTTCACATCTTACACTAGTGGCAGTTATGGTTGTGTTATGATGAAAATCAATGGTGCATCTAAGATTGTAGGCATAAGAGATATTTGCCTAGAGATTAGTGTTGGTTACAAATTATTACTCAAATATGTCAGATATGTTCTAAATATTCGTCTCAATTTGATTTCCACTAACAAGTTTGATGATTATGGTTTTAGCAACCACTTGGGTAAAGGAAAATGAAAGCTCCCTAGGGAACACTCTCTATGTGATACAAGCAAAGCTCAACAAATCATGTGTAAATGCAAAATATTATGATATTGAGTTTTGGCACAAAATACTTGACCACATCAGCGAGAAAAGGGCTTCAAGTTCGAGAAAGAAAGAAACTTCTACCATGATTAATAAGTACGTTTCTCAAGACTTGTGATCATTGTTTAGTTGGAAAGACGCATAGAGTAGCCTTTTGTAGTTTTTATCCTTGGCAAATGCTATAGATTTGATCCATACTGATGTATGCATAATGCAAATAAGATCTAGCGGCGGTGCACTTTATTTTTTATTACTTTTATTGATGATTACTATAGAAAAGTGTGAGCTTTTCTCTTGAAATCTACAAATTAGGTGCTTAAGGTCTTTAAGGATTTTCATATTAAAATTGAAAGAGACAGTGAGACAGTTGAATTGTATGAGGACAGACAATGGTGGCAAGTATAGAGGACCATTTAAACATTATTGCAAAACCTATGGAATTAGACTTGAGAAGACTATACAAAAAACTCATTAGTAAAGTAATGTGGCAGAGAGGATTAATATAACGATTATTGAATGAGTCAGATGTATGATCGCTGAGGCCAAGCTACCTAAATACTTTTGGGGTGAGGCGATACAAACTGTAATTAATTTGATTAACCTTTCTCCTTCAACTTTATTGGAAGAGGGCAGGCTTAATAGAGTTTGGACATGAAAAGATGTTTCTTACAAACACTTGCGAATGTTTGGTTGAAAGTCTATGTTTATATCTTTAAGAATAAAAGATCGAAGCTTGATGAGAATTATGGAGAGTATTTTATTGGCATTGGAAACAAAGAATTTGGGTAAAAATTATGAGATCCAATGAATAATAAATTATCAAAAGTAGAGATGTTATATTTCTTGAATATCAAATAGCTGATGGTATTGAAAAGAATGAAGAGTCTCAATCTCCTCTTAAAGTTTCAATTACTTATCTCATAGTTCAATTCCTCCACCTGCAACTTTTAATGATTATAAGGGAGGGCAAGAAGTTCAAGATGACATAGAAAGCGATCCCGTTGAACAAGCACTTACAAAATTACTTATATCGTAATCTTCAATTAAGAAGATCCATGAGAGAGCGACAACCTTCAACAAGACACCTTCCACACGAATATGTGATGCTCACATACGAAGGAGAGTCAGAAAGCTTTCAAGAAGCTATGTCTCATTATTAGAAGATTGAGTGGTTAAAAGCCATGCAAGAAAATATGAAATCATTGCATGAGAATCACACTTATGACTTGATAAAGTTACCTAAAGGTAAGAAAGCTCTGAAGAATAAATGGATGTATAAGTTGAAGACTGAAAGTAACTCATAACTATGGTACAAGAAGAGATTAGTTGTGAAATGGTTTGATCAAAAGAAACGAGATAACTTTGAATAAATGTTTTCTCCTGTAGTGAAGATGTCTTCTATTTGAATTGTACTTAGCTTGGCAGCATGCATGAATTTGGAGCTTGAACAACTTGATGTAAAGTCAGCATTAGTTCATGATGACTTAGAAGACGAAATATATATGGATCAACCAAAAGGGTTTGAACTCAAAGGCAAAGAAGACTTTGTCCGTAAGCTGAGAAAAAGCTTATATCGGCTGAAACATGCGCCAACGCAGTGGTATAAGAAGTTTGATTCCTTTTTAGAGAATCATGGTTTTAGTAAGAATACATATAACCATTGCATTTTTGTGAAGAAATTTGTCGATGATGATTTCATCATTCTCTTACTTTATGTGGATGACATATTGATCATTGGTCATGATACTAGTAAAATTGTCATACGAAAGAGAGAACTTACCAAATCCAGTTTTGTGAAGGATTTTAGACCGGCAAAACAAAGTCTTAGCATGAAGATCTCTCATGATATGAAAAATGGGAAGTTATAGTTAACTTATAAAACTTACATTGAACATTTTTTTTCTTTTTAAAGATTTAATATGAGCAAGGTAAAACCAATTTATTGTCAACTTGTAGGTCTTCATAAGTGAAAAATGGGAGTTTCATGTATGTTATGGTTTATACTAGATCATTTGTTGCTCATGCAGTTGGAGTAGTAAATCAATTTCTCTCTAATCCTCGAAAAAAATGCCAAGCATAAGTGAATTTTCAAATATTTTTAAGACATTTATATTTTGGTGGTGGAAAACCTGTGCTAGAGGGGGACACAGATGCTGACATGGCAGCGGATACTGATTCTTAAAAGTTCATTTCAGGATATTAGATTACTTTTCAAGTGGGGCAATTTCATGGCAGTCAAGACTTTAGAAGTGTGTTGCTTTATTAACTACAGGAACTGAATTTATTACGGTCGCTGAAGCTTGCAAAGAAATCTTGTGGATGATAAAGTTCCTTTAAGAGTTTGGGATGAAGTAAGAAAGTTACATTGTCTATTGTGATAGTTAAAGTGTCATTCACTTGTCGAAGAACTCAACGTTCCATTTGAGGTCCAAGCACATTGATGTGAGATATCATTAAATACGTGACGTGATGAAGAAGAAACTACTGCATCTTGAGAAGATTTATACAATAAAGAATGGATCAGATAGATAATGAAACCATTGTTTAAGGAGAGGCTTGAAATGCAAGTAGAAAGCAGGTTTGTCGCTACTTCTCATGAAGTGAAAAGGAGAGATTTGTTGGATTGGTTTCCACCTCATGTGTGGTTGTCCTCTCTTTTAACTTTTTTTTTATAGCTCACTAGTTGATACCTTTTTATTTTGTTTTTCTTTGGAGAAAGTCAAGAATATTATTTGTTAATGTTATGAGCCTTTGATACTATCCTAAAGAAAATATTTACTTGTAATATCATTATTCGACATAGCTAAAGTTGTTTTTGGACTATGGTGTTGTGGTCTTTTACATTTTGAGTTTTCTATGTTAAAATTAGTGTCTCTTTTGTACTTGTTTGATTTTGTAGTATTTTATTTTTGCTCTAATTATTGTGATACACAATCTTATTTTAACAACACAAATAAAAAAAGAATTATTCCGCAAACGTATTTTTAGTAATTCTTTTCCAACAATTCATTCTTTGTATAAACAAAATCGATAATTGCTTCTTCTAAGTCAGCACGATTCTTTTGATGTTACTTCCTGAAAAATGGCATGAACTATTCACGGCGTGCGAGGCTTGAATTTTTTGTTAGGCTTTATGAGAATTGATGATATCATGTGTTGCATTTAATATGTAGTTGATTTGTTAGTATCTTAAGTAACACTTGTCCTTCAGAAAAAGCAGCATTTGTAAATTGCTTGTATTACCAGATTTTAATGTTGCGTTATTAGCATGATACAAAATCAAATAGCAGCGGTAATTAAAATGCTTTCAGGTGAAAATGGTTAAGAAGGAAAAGAATCACTTCACTTGAGCAATTTTTGCTTTCTGTTTTCCAAACTTGTTTCCTTGAGACTGGAGCTGATATTGTGTTAAGAGTTAAGAATATGTTTGCGATTAAAGTGCTGTAAAATATTAGTGGAAAAGTTGGGTGTATCTACTAAAAATAAACACCGAAAGTGTTTTTAAGAATACAGTAGAAGTACAACATTTTCAAATATATCCTAACTCGTAGAAAACAATATTTGAGTTCAGTTTCTCCTCTAGGAGGATTGTCTTGCAGTTGTATTGAATTTTTGGGTGGCGTTGTTTTGCAGTAGGAGCTGATGCTGATGATGACAGAATAGCTTTTCTCCTGTCTTAGGTCAAAGGAAAGGATGTTAATGAGCTAATTGCATCCGGAAGGGAGAAGATGGCATCAGTGCCTTCTGCTGGTGGTGGTGCCGCTCCTGATGCTGCCGAGTCTAAGGAAGAATCTGATGATGTAAGATTTATTTTATTAAATTGAATTTTAAGTTTGACATTATTTATTTATTTTAAATGAGAGCTTGTTGTAGGCGACTCATTTGCCTTAGAATGTTCAGTGAATTTTGACTGACTTGTAATTTTTTTATTTTTATTATTTATCAATTTATTTTGCAGGACATGGGCTAAGTTCAGAATGTTTGTTTTTCTGTATGAAGGCTTCTTATATTTGGTTATTAGTGCTTTTATTTGGATATGGTTATACTGTTTTAGAGACCTTGGAAGTTTTGTTTAGTGAGTGATGTGAGGTCAAACATTTCAGTGATATTTGTTCTTCTTTAGATATAAATGACCTAAATTTTAATTGAATTACTATGATACCCAATCTGTTTTCAGTAATAATAGAGTACTTCCATTGCCTAGACATGGACTTCTTGATCACCAATCAACTTGCAATCTAAGGCAATTTGGATTGATGTATCTGGCCAGGAATTAAATGGCTTGTTTTGCTTAAGTAGGCCCATCTTTAGCTAAGTTGTAATCTCAGGAGAAGCTTATGCTGGCGTAGTTGTGATTGTGTTGTAAGTTTTCTAATACCCATTTACTTGTGGGTTTCAGTTACAATTCTTTCTTATGGACCATTTTTAGATGCGTATTACAAGTCCTCAATCTCTTGTTAGGCAATCACTTTATCAGTCACATAGGCGAGGATTCCCTTGATTTTTCAAAATTATTAAAAATATACGTGTATATATATATATATATATATAAGTCAATTTTTATCCTATTAAGATAAGAATTGCAAATCAATCACTAATTATTAAGCTTGGACATGAATTAAAACTGGATTAAGAATAAAGAGATTCGTGAATATTAGTAAAACTATAAATAAAGACACACTTTTAATAATTTTAATAATAAATTACAGTTTAGTTGTTTTTACTATAAATAATTAAAAATATTTCTTAATTTATTATTAGGGACTAGTTTTATTAATATCCTAATTGATAAGTATTAATAATTTTATTTGTTTTCCGGAGCCTCCCCACGCGTACGTCCTGGCTTTTCATGGATATTGGTTGCAAGCAAATCCCTATACCTCCATGCTTGCCGTGGTTTTGCAGATTTTGTTCCGAGCACATTTCTATTTTTATTTTTTGTTTGTATCAGTCTAGTTGTCAAGAAAGAACAACTTAACATTAATATATATATATATATACATATATTTCACTTTTATTGAGCTTTTAGAAATAGAATATTCAATATTTATTTATTTATTAAAAGCTCTAATAATATAAAATCTACTCAAATAAATTTTACTTGAAAAATTATACTATTTCAAACCAATCCCTATTATCATTCTTTCTACCTTCACCACAGCACCAGTAGACTGCAACAATTTCATTTTCATTTATGGATTGAATCAATTTTCTTTTCTTTCAAACTTGGAAACATCAATTAATGACATTTTAAACAAAATAAAAATGTGGAGGTTCTAAAATTAATCTAATCTACTGCTTTCTTATTATTCTTAATGGTAATGGTGAGTGTCTAAGTTTGGTTGTTTTGTCTTGCAGGTTCTGTTCTCTTTCTCCTTGTCCTTGGTTTTCTTTTTCTGAGTTGATGAGGAGAAGAGTAGAGCAACAATAATTTTTGTCCCAAAAGAAAACAAAGTCAGAAGAGACTTCTTATTAAATCAATGTTTAACTACAAATTAAGATTGGCATTAGTTAACTTGTGGTTATGCTTATGCCTATTGTCACAGGCGAGTGTCTTGCCGTCGACTTCAAAAACTAGCCTTTTAAGTGGTGTTGCCTACTAACCTTTTTAAATTCAAACCAACCCTTGTTGTATCTGATGTGGGACATGACATTATGCATTCCATTTGTACAGACCAGACGCAGACCAATCTCTTAATTTTCTCAAACACAGTTCCAAAGAAATTGATTTGCTTGTACCACTTTTTTCTATTTAAAATTAGCTAGCTATTGGGAAACAGTGAGCACCTTTTTTTATACTTAAAAAGTTCTCTTCTATTTCTATACCTAATCACCTTAACTACCTAAACCAGATGAGTTGTGTGGACAGATTACTTGACTTTTCATCCAAGCTATTACTACTACAAGTATTCAACACAACAAAACAAAAACAAACTAACATTGAGAATCAACACAACATAAAACCAAGTCACCAAGTCAAACAGTCTCAAATTAAAAACAAGTTCAGTTGTTGTTCTGGTTCTGGTGAACTTTATTCAACATAACCTGCTTTGATAATTAAGCATATGCTCAGGGCAAACAAGCTCTCTATTTCCCACGTTTCCTTCTGCTCTCATATTCCAGAACTGATCTCTCCAACTGGCCATTAAAATGAAATCGAACGGGATAATTTACTTTTATGATGGAGGTAAAATTAAACAATTTTTTTTCAAAACCAAGAGACAAATAATAAGCATATTACCACACAAATGTGATTAAGATTCTCGTGCAAAGACCGGTACTCTTCTCTAACCCTTTGGTAAAGTTCAAGGCACCTAAAAGCATATGCATTCAGTAGAAATTATTTTTAATTGCAAGATAAGGAAAAAGTATTCAACTCTCAAAAGTAATCCACAGATTGTCCTTGAACAGAAAAGACAAGTAGAAAACGGAAAGGGGAAAGGAAAGAAAAAAACTACTAATACAGCATAATTTCAAGATAAGCAAACGCCATTATCTAGCTCTAAAGATTTTGGTAATTGGGTTAAATGGGGAAAGAAATGTGCTATCAATAATCATAATTTTCTTGACTATCTATGCTTATCCCACAATAGACATGGCCCTCACATGTATATGCAAATTTGCATGTCTAAAATTAAATGAGACAAGTAAAACAGTATACATAAGTAATGACATATATTTACTCTCACTGTGTGGGTACATATTAGACTAAGACAAGGTGGTCACATTATACATAAGTACTTTTGATCCTCCTAAAAGCCTAAGTGCAGCTGTCCATCTAGATTTTACCAAGGCAATTTAGAAACTACTTGCTTTTTTGGGTCGTAAGGAGATATAGCCAAGAAAGAGTGAGGAATGCAGTAATTTCGTTGAGATTTATATAAAACAACAGATTGGTCACATTTTTGCTCATCTTTGCAAACTAATATCAAATTGTTTATCCATAAATGTTTTGCTCTATCCATGTTTGTGAACTCAATCTGCAGGTGTATAGGGAAGAGAAGGCAAGCTAATTAGTCTTTTCTCTTCTCACCAACTCTGTGTATGTAGACACTCACATTCCACAAAATATTTATAGTATCATGTGTAACCGTTTGGTTGTTTCTTTCTTCATTCTGTAGGATTGGAATTTCAACTACATATATTCATAGGACTACTGGAACGATTTATGATTTAGAACTCAAAAAATCTAACTCACTGCACACTATTAAATCTGAATATGATACTCAAGGAGAGGATTTAGATAGTTCAAATCTCTTTGCTTAAATCCTACTTAAGTGTATAACTTTATAAAATTCCAAATAATCACAGGGGCAAAACCAATGTCGAAAACATGACTAACACTTGGCCTAGTACCATAAAATTCCGACAGGAGTTCCTTTAGAGATACTAAGAAGGCCTGACTATACACAAAATCTATTCAATTACTTACATAACTATATCATGTGGCTCAATCAAATGAGCATGATTACTATTATAGAGGAAGTGTTTGTTTGCTAAATTTAGAATCTTAATTAAGGGCAGATCCTTAGTAAGAACTAATTCCAATGATAAGTAAATCTTATTAGATGTAGTTTTTATAAATTTGGTTCAAAGAAAGACAATGCACAATATAAATCTACCACCAGTCAAATTTGATTAGAAAACACTTGTAACTCAAGAAAAAAAGCTGAAAACCAAAGTGATGCATCACAAAGACTCGTGCACTCACAAACAGAGAGTGTCTATTATGTAAACACAAGCTAATGTAATTTATTTTCTAGCTGGTGAGAGTAGGGCACTTCGTACCTCGCCTTGTCCTTGTCATCACAGGCATGTCGAAGCTCACAACAAGCAAGGGCCATCCGGCAGCCACCAATGCTGTAGTTTCAAATGTAGCAATTATGAAGGAGATTCAATTTATTATTGCTAAAATAATTGGATGATACAGGGAACCATTCACTAGGTGAGCAACTTGAGAGGCAAAATGGCAAAGAATTGAAACTAGATATTTAAATATGTCCAATGCATCGGAATGAAATGCTTACAACCATTACTCTTAAAGGCCAACACATAATCAGTAAATTTGATTTTCTATACGGAGATTGTGTTTCATGAGTCTCAGTCTAGTTTAGAGTAACTTCTTAAATTTGCCAATAAATCTTCTCATTTTAGTTTTATGTTCGTTCAACATGTCTGTTGAGCTCTTTTAGTAAATAAGAGAAATTATAATGAAAAAAACACTTGGTAGTGTTTACATTTCTTTCAACCACAACAAAATAAATGGCATCCCTATTTGCTTTAATCAACCAAAATTAAGAGCAAAGTGCATCTCATTTTCTGAATCATAATTTTGCTCATGAAGAGAGACTAAAACCTATTGAAGGATTAATTGAGAGATGATTATATCTTGACTTAATTCATTCAAGAATACTGTCCCGCATAGAGCCAGACAACCTAAGATTTTGTGCAGCTGATCATAATAATTGTTAATTAAATTCAGAAGATTAATTAAAAGCTAAAAATCTGAAATTAATTGCATTTCAAGAGAATGAGTATAAATACTTACTTCCTATTGTTTTCAATGTATGCCACGCGCCAAATGCACGTGTGAAAATCAAATAATAAATGCCTTGCCAAAATGATGATATTGTCTTTATATACTGCATATTTATGTAAGCAGGAATATTTTGAGTAACAATGCGTGCATGCATATACAAATAATGCAAAATTTTCCCCCAGCTAACGGTTCCTTCCAAGAGTTTTAGGAAATTTTTGGCACACTCCATGTGCAAATAAGCAACTAATTTGGAGAATTATCAGTAATAAATGCTTCCCGCTATTGAAGATTTGATACAAATGCCATGCACATATAGCAAAAGTGAAAAAATATTACAATTAACTGCATGCAAAGAGGATAGAAAATAT
Organism: Cedrela odorata; assembly: GCA_035584115.1. Taxonomy (NCBI): domain Eukaryota; kingdom Viridiplantae; phylum Streptophyta; class Magnoliopsida; order Sapindales; family Meliaceae; genus Cedrela; species Cedrela odorata. The sequence continues at coordinate 4,533,854 of JAXCLQ010000005.1, read as the reverse complement.
ATTAGATTCTTATACAAATTCAGATGGTAAAAGAAAATCTTTACCTTGAGCTACTTCCCCTGAGTTGGTGAACAGGACCAATCAGCTGGTCATAGTCCACCAAAGGTTCAGTCCTGATGATGATTGACAAAATAATTAACGAGCAGAAAAAATCATTAAAAAACTGGATGAGACTTGAAATATGAAAAAGTATGCATATCTTACAGGTGCGCGGCAACTTCTCTTATTGCAGTTTCAGCATCATTCATGAACATGAGGATCACTTCTGTAACAAACCGAGGGTTCTCTTCATTTTGCAGTGCTCTAACATTCTCAAAATTCTGGTCTAGTATACCCTACAATTAACAAGAAACATATTGAGAATAAAATTAACTTTACTCTTTTTTGAAATTATAATACTTTTGTTAACCAGTAAGGGTTCAAATTACAGTTTACCACTTAAATAATAAAATTATTATCAAGTTTATAGAGAAACGAACACATAATTCAGAAAAAAAAAATGGCAATTAAATTATTACTCCTGTTAGTTAGATGAATTATCAGACACAAATCCCAAACACTCCTAGGAAAAGATATGTCATCAGAATTCACAAAAACCATGAAGCTAAACTAACAATAGTTGATAAGCAGAAGAAGGACATGCATGCATATATTAATGGAGGATGATATTATATTATATGTGTCATCAAATCAAATCAAAATCAAGGATTGGATAAACAATGAAACTGCAACAAGAAATTAAAAGCAACTCCTAGTTTTATCTATCTTTCGGATACATGTCTCTTAATTTTAATAACAACTAAAATTAACTATATTCTGAACACACACACACACACACACACA
>JAXCLQ010000005.1:4520402-4532911 GCA_035584115.1 Cedrela odorata | reverse complement strand
ACACACACACACACACACACACATATATAAGTAAATTTATGTTATTACATATGATATCGAGGACTGGATGAAGAACAAGATTACTACAAGTGAAGAAGAAGAAGTGAAACCTGATCATGCATGGAGCGGATGAAGTTGTTGAGCTGTTGCTTGAGGCTAGTCCCCACCATTTTCTTTTGTTGACGATTCAAATGCAAGAGAGAAACTGAAACTGAAGAAGAAATAGGGGAAAGACAAAAAAAGACAATATATAGAAGAGAAGGACAAAGAGGGCGAATGATTTGTCACTCGTTCAGTCTTACAATCTGCAATGGTGGCAGAACAGCAGCAGAGAATAAATGAATAACCAAGAGAGTGAAGAGTTTTGTTTCTTTGTTATTCCTTGATTTATAATCTAAACTGGCACTGCCATTATCAGTCTGACAGAGTTGAGCTGAGCTGCATCTTCCATGCCTGCAAGGTAACCTTATTATTACATAGCGATGCGATAGCGCCGTTACACTTTTCATTAAGGTAAAGACAAAAACCTATTTACACGCTCACCGTACTGCATCTCTCAAACACGCGCTTCTCCCTCCACTGTCCTTTTATAACCCAGTTAATAAATATATGAATACTTAATTTTTTATTTAATTTTTATGGTTTTGACTTCATCTCATTTCTCAAAATTAAAATTTTGGTTCATCAGTCAGTCAGTCAGCATAGTTGTTAAATTGTTTTCCCTATTCATCAACAAAATTCGACTCTACAAATACAATACAAAAAGCAGCAATCATACAATAAATTTTTTTTTTTTTTTTAATAATGGTTCCTTTTCTAAGAAAACAACAAACAAACACACACGCATTTGAAAATATTTTAAAACAATAATTCCTAACAAAATAAAAAAAAAAAAAAAAAAACGTATAGTTCAAATCTTTATATTTGATTACTAATTTACTAACTAACAAAAACTGTAAAATAACCTTACAATACATTTTCAAATATTTCTTCTAAATTTTGAGAAAATTACATAAAATGTATATATTTTATAAAAATTAACCAAAAGTACCCTCGACAGATTTGATTGCTAATTAATTAATTAAAATTATAAAATAATTAAAATATTTTTTTATTTTTGATAAATACAAATAAAATATTGCAATTGAAACCTGTTATAAAATGGATCAAATAGAAAAATATAAAGCATACTGTAATTTTATTTTTATTTTAATTTTTAAATATATAAAACTATTGAAATTTAAATATAAAATGTATCAAATATAAAAATATAACAAAAAATATATATAATATATTATAATTTAGATATAATGTACTAAAATTTTGCCTATAAAACGTAATAAAATTTTACTTTATTCATATAAAAAAATAAAATGTATTGAAATTTTAATATAAAATGTATCAAATTTCTACAATCTATATTACACGAACTATTTACTACCTTACTTGCAAGTAGTAAGAGAATTGTTCCAAATGCACCATCATACATAAATAATGCTCATTGATTGTTAGTTAGCTAAGATAAAATATATAAAATACAAAATATGTAAAAAAAAAAAAGATATAAATATAAATTTCAATATGTTTTATTTCGAATCGAATTATTTTTTGTTATATTTTTGTATTTATGTATTTTTTATTTGATGCATTTTATATTTATATTTTAATACGTTTTATATATTTTTATAAATAAATAAAATTTTATTACATTTTATAAGTAAAATTTGTGGTACGTAATATCTAAATTTTAGTATTTTTGGTTATATTTTTATATTTGATATGTTTTATATTCCAATATTAGTACGTTTTATATTTTTCTATTTGATTTTAATCATAATATTTTGATTGTATTTACCAAATATAAAAAGAAAATGTTATTTTAATCATTTTATAATTTTAACAAAATGTATATCTATATGTTATTTCTTCAAACTTCAGAAAAAAATATGTAAAACTACTTTATAATGTTATTTTTAGTTATTTTCTAGTTTTAATTGTCAAATATAATGATTTTACTATAAATGACTATTTTTTTTTTAGTTTTTACAAAATATGCATTTTTGTGTGATTTTTTGTTAGTTTTCACAAAATATGTATTTATTTATGATTTTTTTTTTTTATAAAAATTTTAAGAAAGGTATGTGAAGATATCTTAAATTTTTTTAAAATAAAATATATAATCTGCCAATGGTTAGTGCCATTCTCTCACTTTTTAAATCAAAATAAAGGTTTAGAGTCATTTTGATATTGAGGTGATTCCCCTTAATTTTAAAAATAAAGTTAAAAAATTGTTTGACTACATCAATTTTTAGTAAAATTTACCAATTTTTTTTTTATATTAAATTCAACATTTAATACTTACTATTCCGGATTTAAAAGCCCCCACGCTCGTTACACCGCACTTTAGCAAGAAAACCTAAAGCTCTCTACTTCAACAGACAGCAACAGCGTTTCAACATTTGGGCTTATTTATTTTCTCGCCGGTGGCAACTGATGCTCATGTTTACTTGTCTGACAAGCAATTCATATTTAAAACATAAACTTGATCAAATTGTCATCGAAGTACAAGAATGGCTAGCAATCAAAAAATCCATTCTCTTTCTCTCTCTCTTAAATTTTTTTTTTTATTTAAAAAAAAAAAAACAGGACAAAAACATTTCTCAAGAAATAGAATGTTGCATAAGGTGCCATGAACTATTTTTGGTAGAAAATTATTTGGTGTTCATATTGTTCATTTTCCTAACAATTTTTGGAAATTTCTCCCCAAGAACTTAACTTTGAACCTTTATCACTCCTCAAAGGGAGGGTCTCTGAAGATCTTTACACCAAAATTGCAGCCGTTATATCTTTCTTCCTTGTAGCTATTGGAGGATATCCAATTCACTTTGCTTTCGACGGACCATAATAGCTTATGAGTATGCTGTGGGCTATTGCCGCATTGAACACAGACAGACCTGCATGAAAATTGATTTTTTGCAGTCAATCCTTGTTAATTTGAAGTTCCAACCACGTCTGCTCCCTTGTACACCAATAGGAAAGTGCTTAAGACTTAGGGACAGTCACATTTAGAATCTTTACATCTTGATAGGGCTTGTCTGCCTTATCCGTCTTCCCTATCTCAATAGCCTTGCGTGCCAACAATGTAATGAATCTCAAGTGTTGGTCAACCTATAATACATCGAGATATATGTATAAATATGCAATAATAATCTCCTGTCTGCTATTGCTCTAGACTTGCAGGCCCAGAACCCAAAACATTGTTGGACAATCATCAAATCCAACAGGCAAGGAATCTCTTTTCAATTTAGCTTTAATACAGAAGGCAAAGGGATATATATGCCCCAAAATTAAATTTACGAAGTCAGTTGAGACAATGCCATGCAACATAGTATTATTAATAATCCTCAGGAAAGTACTCAAATAATACCTGTACGACATCCATTCCTTTTATAACTATACCAAAAACAGTGTGCTTATCGTCCAGCCACGGAGTAGCCACTGTAGTGATAAAGAACTGAGAGCCACTTGTATTTGGGCCAGCATTTGCCATTGAAACTGGGAAAGGCTTGTCATGTCGTAAACTGCAAATACAGAAGTTTTACATTCAATGCGAGTCATTGTACATTAAGATATATTTAATAAATGACCAAATCCAGCCAATTACAAGCAGCAATAAGATTAGCAATCTCCTAGCAAGGCTCACAATGGCAAAACAGTAAATGGATCATGCCAGTGTCAGTAGTAGAATTCTTAGAAACAAAGAAAATGCTACGAGTATTGTTCTTGTATCTTCTTACTTGTCTTGCAGTACATTCGTAAGTCCCTCCAACTAATTTCAGTAAATTCTAATAGTAGTTAAAGAAAGAAGCTTCTTCAAAATATTGACTGAAGTACCACGAAAAATAAAGCTGCAGGAGCCAATAATGTAATGCTTCAGCATGTTAATAAACTAAAATTATTACCTTTTATGAAACTCATCCTTCAATTCCCTTCCCCAGATAGGTTGCCCACCAGTGCCATCTCCCAAAGGATCCCCAGTCTGAATCATGAAGCCTTTGATGACCCAGTGAAAAATGAGATTATCACAGTAGCCATTCCTGCAGTGTGTTGTAAAGTTCTCCACATTTTTGGACATTCTTCCGGGTAAAGTCTCATATGAATGTCACCCATTGTCGTATGAGCAAACTTATTAGCATGCTGCCGACAGCTCTAAAAGAAAGGAATGTAAGAAACATATTAAATCTGCCTGGCCCAGTAACTACAGTGATATAAGCTAACACCAATATTAGAGCGATGAATACTCTATCCACAAAACAAACTACAAATCAATGATTGAATCAACTAATTCACAAAACTTTCTATTGAAACATCTACTTCAGATGGAAGTTGATACAAGATTGGAGCGAAAGAAATAGCTATATACAATTACTGATGATCAACTTATTATCAGAGGTAGGCAAAAGAGAGTATATTAGAATGCTTTACCATAGAAGGGGATCTAATTTGTTGAGCAAGAAAAATTAAAAACCTTGAATCAGAAAGAAAGGACGGGGAACCCAATGTTAGCTGAGTGGCTCTTTAGCTTGGGCTCATGTACTGCAGGAAGCATCAGTCCAAGCTTCAATTCCACCATTAAGACTTTGGTGACACCCACAATGATTTATCCCATATATCTAATTGGAGCCTAGGATGAAGGAACAGCATGTGCTAGTAATGAGATAGGTTATTCAAAATTCCCTTGCAATTTGCTAGGATAGAGAGAGAGAGAGAGAGAGAGAGAGAGAGAGAGAAAGAGAGGGGACCGTGAAACTGACGTACAGAAGGTTTACTTTTAATCCATCACTACATTGCCCCAGAAAATGGTGTACATCTTCTGGGCATACTCTCAAAACATGAAAAAAATAGCGTGTTTCTTCCTTCATTAATTTTTTGTGGAATTATATTACCGTTTTGTGTGAGCTTTGGAATCACTAGTCTTACTCTTCTGTCTTTTCAGTTTCCCTTCCTCACTTTTCACTAACAAATTAAACCCTCATTGTTTCCTAAAGGATACCATGATGTACCCACTAAGTAATTACGAGGATGAAAGAAATTCTTGGTTCATGTAGACAATTACATGCTACCCAAACTACAAGATTCTTCAATTACAAGCAACTGTTGCATGAGAGCAAAGAAATAAATAGAGAGAAAAAAGAAAGCTCACCACATTGTCTGGAAGAGATGTTGTGACTGACTTTCCTATTTCTGACACAGCCAAAAGTTCATCTGGAGGAGGTTTTTCATTGAAGACATCTCTTCTCTTGGTTGCGTCTTCAGGCTCCTTCGGTTCTCTCCGACTATAGGGACCACAAGGAGTTATGAGTCAAATATGGCACTACAAGAATAATATTTCAGGATTTCATTAAAAAGAAAATAGCACTCTTAGTGCACTGTAGCAAACTTTCCTTTTTTCAAACAACCTATAAATTTAGAGACGTGGGAACCAACTAATGTTGCTTTCAATATTCAAATAAGATAAGACCAGACAACCATTCAAGTCTATCATTCCTAAAGTTCTTAATAATCTCTCTTTGCCTTGCAGTTGAATGGAACACTTAAAAGGCAATTCTCAAGAATCTATCATTGTTCTCCACTTTCCCAAGGATACGAGCCACTTTATTCATGTGTAAATTTACAATCTATAAGAAGTAAAATAAAAGGACATGAAAGGAATAAGAATCATTAATAGAAAACAAAGAGGGGAAAAATACATAAAGAAAAATGCTTAAAGATGCCAAGACAATTAATATGCCAATAGTCTGAGTCTTCACAATCTAATTACAAGAATGCGATATATTACTTTTATCCCTAGGAGAGTTGTATATATAAGGAAATTAGAGCTTTCATCAAAAATTGAGTTCAGAAGCTAAAATATTTAAAAAAACAAAAGGAGAGATTTCAGATAAAATTCATTTGACCTCAAGTGATTCATCAAAAACTCGTCTTAGTTTACCAGTTCTGAACCAAAACACACGTATTCTACGATGAGGTGATATAATGAAAAATTGCTTACCATCTGGGCTCACCTGAAAGACCATACAGCAGTTTTCACTATTGCACCTTTAATAACCATTAAGCCATCAAAATCACAAATTTAGAAGAATTTAGCATACCATATTTATATTAACAATATGGATCTATATTCATTAATGTTGAGACAAAATAGTCATAGTATCGACAGTGAACCATACTCTTCTCAGAGAAAATAAGGTACCTCAATAGCAGAAACAGTTGTTTTGGGTTTCACAATTTCAAAGAGATTAGTATAACATTTCAGTCTGAAATTCACCCTGCAAGTAACAGAAATGTAATGCAATTAAGAACTCAGGGCAAAATTAAGTGAATCCAACATTAAAACACTAAATGTAACAATACCAAAACTAATTCCACAGTGCCGAGCAGAATTTTAGCCACATAGCAAGGAGTTACAAACAAACACACATAAGAAAACACAATAGTATAAAAGCATCACATGGCATGTAAATGTTAGATCAAAATAGTTGTTTTTTCAACGAAAAAGAAAGAAGATACAAAATACATCATGTATTAGTGAAAATGCAATGATCAGCAAAATAAATCATCATATGACAAAGAAATAATAAACAATTATCAAAATGTCATTGATCTCTTGCAATAATTATTGTGGTAACGATTACATGATAAACACATAAGCACATACTCACTCTCTGGGAACTTAGTGTAGCAGGGCTCCAATACTCAATGATGCCCTTATCATCAGCAGATGTAACAGTGTCGAATACGGAATCGTACCTCATAACTTTTTGGGGCCCCAAGTGTATCTGGAAATGCAAGTTAAGAATAAGAAAAACATTAAAAAAAAAAAAAAGAAAGAGACAGAGAATGGTGACGTTATTGGCAAGTGGATAAGAAAAAAGGAAATAAAGATCTGGAAGAATTTCCACAATTGTGCAACTTCCACAGAGGCCAAGATACCTCCTTAGTGATGGTAGGTTCATTTGAATCAGTTCTTGCATCATAAATATGGACAAACGAGAGTTTTCTATCATAGGCAATTATCAATATCATGCTAAAGAAATGGCAGCTTCTAATGTATTTGGAATTGACGAGAATTAGAAACTGGCTGTGTCATAATATACAGTTTGTGGCACGAGGAGGTTTGATAGTCCATCTCTATACTACCAAATTGAAAAATTCCTTCAAATTTGAGGATCTTACAATAACCAACATCAGCCACTTATGTGAAGCTCATCATCTCAAAATTTCCCAGGACTTTAACAAAATAACATACAGATATAACATTTGTATCTGTGTAGGACAAGAGTTTGACTGTATCACTTTTTTTATAATAACAAAGCAACAATATAATATATAATTCTGCAATTCAAATAATTGAACACAACTAAGGTTAAATCTACCATGGTGTAGCCCAAGGAAAATATTTGGCACAAGAATCACATCCAAAAGTTTCAAATATTCTCTAAAATAAAAAAGAAAAACAGCAAGATTTAATTACCATGTAGAATGTTATGGGGCTCAAAATTTTGTTAGTAAAGATCGAAATAAAAGGAAAAAGTTCCATAGAAAACTTGGTCCTGAAGTTACTTGGTAAAATTTTGCAACTTGTTGAACCATGAATAAAATCCAAAACCAATTGGACTGACCACATCTAGGGAAATTTGCTAAACACCCTTAGTAGAAATAAATTCACTAAACCTTAATAATGCTACAAATATTCTCTCTTCTCTTGCTTGGACCTGATGTTGTGTGGCCACCATGGCCGCAAGCAACAATGATATATATGACCAAGTAGAGGAAGGATCAAATAAATAGTTATTATGAAACAGATTTTATTGATCTAAATAGTAGGAATTTTACAGAGAGAGCAAAAGCCAAAAGTTTGAAAAAAAAACAAGCTTTTGAGGAGTTTGCAACTTCTCCTCTTATATTTAAAGAACGAATTCCAAAAATTAAAATTCACTACAGTTTCTGCTACAGTAAACAATATTGTCGACACCATATACAGTATTGCTACAGTGCTAAAATTAGATTTTTAGCTTTTCACCTTAGAAATCTTTGGATGATATTTGGCCCATAAAGAAAAATTTGAAATTGAGCAAAATCTAATTTTAGCCCAATAGGAATGAATACTTTTTGGAATCCAATTGGGTTACAAACTCTTTGGTATTTGACTAAGTTTCAGATTAACTGGATTTGAAGATGGTCTTTCAAATTGGGCTTGGATCCTTTTGATTGTATATGGTGTCGGTGACACTGTTCACTATAGCATAAACTGTAGTAAATTTTAACTTTTGGAATTCGTTCTTTAAATATAAGAGGAGAAGTTGCACACTCCTCAGAAGATTGTTTTTTTTTTTTTTTAATTTTTGGCTTTTGCTTTCTCTCTCTCTAAAATTTCTACTGTTTAGAATAATAAAATATATTTCATAATAACTATTATTCAATCATTCCCCTACTTGGTATTAGAGCCACCGAATAATTTGAAGGTATGAGTTGCTAAATCTGAATTGAACATGCATCTTTAATATTTTTAGTATATTTTATTTTATGAAAATTGTTTATTTATGATTATTAATATGCTTTATAATTCTGTTTAATATTATTGCATATATATAGCTGCGCTAGATATTAGGTTGTGACTGTTAGCCTTTTAGCCGGAGATAGGCGTTGTGGCATTGAGGTCTATTTAATCACCTATGGGTTATCTGTAAGACGTTGACCGAAGTAATAATATACACAGAATTTAGATCCCTTGACAATAATAAATGAACAATGACCATAAAATATTTTATTCTAAAATTAAATCATAATTCAAATGTTGTAGAAGCTACTGCTTTTAGTAAACAACGAAATTTTACCAATTTGAATTTACAAACAATTGGTAATCAATTGAATAGGGTAGAAAAAACCCTATCCGAAGTTTTAAATATAAACAAAAACATAGAGGATATTCCTAGTTCTAGTAGAACTACAAATCCAATTGAAGATGTGGATAAAATATAGAGGATATTCCTATTTCTAGTAGAACTAGAAATCCAATTGAGGATGTGGATATTAAACTTTCAATGAACAATGAAGGATTTAGATTATCCAATTAAAAAAAAGATATTGAATTTATTGATTTACTTTTAAGTAAATTAAATAATTTAAGAATTCAAACTCTAGCAGAACTAGAGGTTCAAAGAACCGAATTCAAATTAGAATCTGAATCTGAATTTAAAAAAGAAATTAAATCAGAATCTAATTCAGAAATACAAAATCAAATCAAATCAAGTCGGCTTTAAATATTGCAACCCTGAATAAAACAAAAACAGAACAAATAGAATCTGAAAATTTTTCAGATTTAGAAACTAGAAAAGAATCTATGTTAATGGAACAAATTCATAATGTAGAATTTTCATTGAATAAAATCACATATGGAGAAGATGCCATAAAGAAAACATATTATCAAAGGCCATCTTCTGTGGATTTATTATATAATTTTTTTTTTTTTCAGAAATCAAAATTCCTATAATGGAAAAACCATCTATGAATGGAATACACATGGAACAATCGAATATCAAACATATGAAATCATACATCAAATTATGATGTATATATCTATACGTAAAGCAACAGGAAATACTGACAAAGAGACTGCTAAATTTATTATTAATAGTTTCACTGGCAGTTTAAAAGGTCAGTGAGACAATTGTCTCACAGAAGTCCAGAAACAAGAAATCATCACAAAAGTTAAGGTTGAAGACCAAACTTTTGTAGAAGATGCTATATATACTCTTATACAAACTATTTTACTTCATTTTGTGGGATCCAGTTGAATTGGTTGGTTGGATTGCTATGATTATGAAGATTTACTTTGATTTGCATATTGAATTTGCTTGAATTAAGTTTGATTTTGGGTAGTTGAATTGGGAAAGAGCAAGAAAATGAAAAAAAAAAGAGAAAAAATAATTTTTTATTTTAATTTTCATTAATTTGATATTATTTAATTACAATCTTACGCTTGAATCAGTTAACTGTAACAACATTAGATAATAGTGTGGGGGCGCATTGATGATTTACAAAAATTTGGGGAGTGAGTTGAAGTTTGTCAATAAGTGAAGGGGGTAAGTCAAAATTAACCCTATTTTTTGGCTCATTGATCTTTACTGCATTGGAGTTCCTCAGTTTTTTTCCATCCATGCCCACCTGATTAAACTGCATCATACCAAAGTAGGTACAAGGAAAATATGGGTGAAGTAAATTCTCTCTCAGGATGGACAACTTAATTTAATGGATGATATGTAAATAAATATATATGTATTTGATGTCTTATAGAAACCAAAACTACATGAATATTCACTTGTGGCTACCAAATCATAAGTCCAACATCAAGCATGTAGTTGGGCGTATTTTAGAACCCAAAACTTAGGTCCCATTATATTCTATTATAACTAAAGTCTCATTAGCTAGCACCGCAAGTCACATGGATTTTCTGTCACAGACACTACTGTAAGCAAACAACAAAATTTTTATTATTTATCTATTTAATGTGACAGGAAACAATAAATTTGTAAAAGATTCATGACAAACATATAATAATCATATTTTAAGACAAATTATGTAAAGACATTCCAAAGCATTATTTCAATTCATGACACTTGAAGAAACAAATGAGAGACTATTGGATATCAGCCCACATCACTCCTCGATAAATGATGAAAAAGAATTAAGGGAAAACAACCATAGATGCAAAACACATAGTACTAGGAAAACGTTTTTCTTTTATTATATTTTTCGATTCATAAAACAGAAAAAGATTTCAGAAACAATACCTAACATTACCATAACCAAAAAACCAAACCCTAAACCTAAAACAGAGAAAAGGACTAATAAAGCGGTGTATAAGCAAGCATACATGTTAGCAGAAGGAAGTGCATCGAGATATGCTTGCTCGAACTGGAGAGGACGCTTGGCACGGGCCCGAGGGGCTTGTGCCGGCCCCACGATGGGCTCTGTGTCGTCTTCTGCCATGGAAATTGCGCTGCCGTTTTGAGGTTCCTCCATTGTTGTCGTTGACATCTAGGGGTCTGTTCTCCGTTAACAGAATATAGATCTCGAGACCAAAATTTAAAGCTTCGTAACTAATATTGAAGTGAATGTGTTCAAGTTCGAGTACGAGGAAATTGGGAGGCGATAAAAGAGACGAAAATGGATCCCCAGGACCGTTTGGGGGACAAAGGTCTAGGACCCCTTCATCGATTATTGGTAAAACTGGCCATCATTCTATAATGGATGGTAACCATACATTATTGGGAAAATTTCTAAAAATAACCTTAGACCCCTTATTCTTAAAACGAAAATGACAAATAATACAAAGTACTATGCCCGAGAACAATGCACTCATGGAATTTATTCTTATCCAGAAGAAGAAGAAGAAGAGGCAACAGCCCGCAAGAAGTAACAGCCCGCAAGAAGAAGATGAAGCAGCAGCCCACAAGAAGAAGTGGAGTATTTCGAGAGCCCATGTGTGCTGGAGCTCATAGCCGCACTCGATTTCGAGCTCACAGCCGTATTTGAGTTTTTATTAAATTGAAAGTAAACGGCCATGTGTTATAAAATTATATAAAATTGACAAAATTGATCATCTGGGCCATGTACGTAAATGACTTCAAAATAATATACTTTTTTAAAAATTTTCCTTTATTATTTGATTATTGTACATTTTTTCTGTTGGACCATTTCACTATAATCGGTTAATTATTGAATCAATTCATCATTAAATTGATTCACTGTTTATTCAGTTTATTATTTATTTAAATTTGTAATTTTAAAAATATAAACCGTATTTCAATTTTAAAGAGTTTAATTTTTCAAAAACATTTAAAATAATATTTTTTAAATAATTAATTTTTTACAAAGTATAAAAATTAACAACTTAAATATTTTTTGGTAAAATCAAAATTGAAAAATATTTGAACTAATATTTACTTAACAATCATAAAAATTAAGATAAATTAGCTTTACAAATAAGCTTACAAATCTTTGGATGTACATTTTCTTGACGTAAACCTTCAAAAAAGTGACACTTTGAAAACAAAAAAAAAAAAAAAAAAAAATAGATAGAACTTTGAATAGTCATACCAAAGTTGAAAAGTTAACCATTGATTCGAGATTCACAATTAAGCAATAATGGTATTTTAAAAAAGAATGTCACAAGATCAGTCTTGATAAGTTTTAAATATTAAGTTTATATAAAAAACTTAATAGAAAAGCTTAACTCACTTTTAAAGAGATGCATTTTCATACTGCTTTTTGGCTAAGGGTTGTAACACCTTTAAATACATCACACTCCTAAAAATTAGGAATCCTAATTTAAAGACCTTAATGACATAGTTGCGTTTGAAATTCGGTTCATAAAGTACTACAAGTCAAATAAAATTCGAGTTCAAAAGCTCATGAACAGAAAATAACCAAAATATCCATAAACT
>JAXCLQ010000005.1:4495163-4505696 GCA_035584115.1 Cedrela odorata | reverse complement strand
TAATAATAATAATAATAATAATAATAATAATAATATAGTTATCCAAATAAAGTTGAAGCAGTTTACACCTAATGTGTTTACTGTTTACTTATTGGGCAGCTTAAGTAAGTAAACACAAACTTTTATTTAATAACTAATATTTATCTGATAAAATTATATTTGATTGTAATTATTATAAAATAATACATTTTTATTATTTTTTAAAAAAAATAAATAAATAAATTTCAATTTAAGTTTGTAATTAGATGGACATAAAATAATGAAAAGGGTTCATTTCATGAATTTTCGATGAATTAACACTTGTTATTGTTTGGTATCAATGGGGATACCTTTTATTCCTGTTGTTGATTTGAAAAGATGGATTATCCTCCTCGTCTACTTGTGTTGTTTAATAATAAATAATTCAACCAAATTAAATTAACAAAAAAAAAAAAAAAAAACCAACAGCAATTAACTGTTAAATCTTAAACACTTTTTAAATATGTTTTTTTTTCTGAAAATTTATTTTTTATTTTAAAGTTACTCGCAAAATAATAGAGTCATTATTAGTTAGAATTTAAACATAAGAATATTAAACAAGATTAAACATGTATGTATAGCATATGAATGAATATTCGCAGCATACTTATAATAATTATTATTTTTATTTTTTTCTTCACTACCACTAGTTAGTTAATTGATACTTGTACTTTGTTCTTTGTGAATATTTATTTTTAAATAAATTATAATATATATATATATATATATATACATATAAACCTGAATCATGGTTTGTCAATAGAATATTTTATAATTTTTTAAAATAATATAAATTCTTATACAAATTTACATTAGTATTATATTATTATTTATATGTTAATTTATTATAAATAAATTTATAATAAAGGGATTTGTATTTGTAGTAAATACAAAAAATATTTTATCCAACGAAAGTTTATGCAAATATTTTAAAAATAATAATAAAAATGACATTTTTATTTTATTGTATTTGACGGGAGGTTGGGTTGGGTTGGGTTGGGTTGTTTCCTTCCGCCATTTCAGAGACTGAGGAGTATATACAGAGTTTAAAGTGTAATAGAAATATGAATGGCTGATGACACTGGTCGTGATTTTCATTTCTAGCTTTTTCCTCATTCACTCTAAAACCTCCTCTCTTCTCTCGTGCCCCTAACCCTAAATTTAAAATTAACATAATAAATATTCTCTCTTTCTTACTATCTACTCCTGCTACCACTTCTCACCCTCCAACTACATTAAAAAAAAAAAAAAAAAATTTGTTTAATTTTCTGGGTATCTGATTGTAATCTCTGGTTTGGTTCGCTTTGTTCTATCATCCAACGGCTCTGATCCTGTTTCAGGTACCCTTTTGAAGGTTCTGTCTATATTTTTGCTTTTCCTCCATTTTTTTTTTCTTTTCTTTTTATTTACACTTTAGAGCTTTCTTGTTTTTTTTTTTTTTTTTTTTTTCCTGTTTTGTTTTGGTCTTTCTTGTTTTCTTTTTCAAAAAAATTGGATTTGATTTATGGCTGAAAGTAAGCTTATATGATTCTGCATAACTACTTTCTTCAAGGATTTTGGTTTTATATCTAACAAATGTTGATTAAATTTTGGTTTTTGTATTCTTAAATTATTTTTATTAGTGTAATTGATGATCAGAGTGTAGTTCTCATAATGTTTAGTGTACGTTTGTAATTATATTAAATTAAATTATTCTGTTATTTATATGTATCAAATTTAATCAAACATTATTGCTCTTTATAATAAGCACCACTGTAGAGCAATTCTTCAAATCAGTGCGTAATAAAGACTGATCATTTCTTTTTGTTTCCATTTGATCGCCACCGTAATTGTTTAGATAGATCTGGATGGTATAATGTAGATATGGCCTCGGTTTTAGTCAGGCTAAATCAGGTGGTAGGTGTTTTTTCGAATTCATTATTTTTCTTATTGAACTTAGAAAATTAAATTTTGAAGCAAATTTTAATTCACCTGTTCAACCTCAAATTTTGTAGAAAGGTTTTTTTGACCGAATTAGTCGATGATATGTACAATGCTCTTTAATAAGTTAGTGTCTTTTTAATTATAGCATCTTTGGTTTTTTGCTTATAATTATCTGAAACTCAGCAATCATGGCAGGATTGGGATGCTTCATTTTGAAATTAGTAAAGTAATATTAACGTGTCATTCGAATTTGGGCATCAGTATGATTATAGAGAATTTTGCGGGATATGTAGCATTCTCTCTGTATTCTGTGCTCCTCTATCTCCGAAATGCTTCTTCAGAAATAGGTTAGTCTGAATTTGCGCAGCCATAATTCTCTTTTGTAGTGCTTGATTGAACTAAACAAAGATGGATACATCGTTCAATACCTGTGAAATTATTGAATCAAATGAAGAAATAGATTTTGTATCAAAAATAGATGAGAAAGCCAAAAAGAATTCTGTGCCAAAATCAGGAAATAAGTATTCTATAGAAGATGATATCAATCGTCTTTTTGAGGCAATTGATGTGAAAACTTCAGCTAGGAACTTGGATGCTCTACGAAAGAGTGCTTTGAAAAGACCAATTAAAATCAGTTCATCACAAGCATCGGGGATCGGAATATCAGAGCCTGTGAGTTTGAAGCAGGCACTGAGAGGATTATGCATCTCTCAGGCAGCAGAGATGGCTGCTATAAAGCGGTTATCAAAGCCATTGAGTTCTTCAAGGTCCTCAGAAGCTGGAACTATCAAACGATTGTACAGGGCTGTGGTAGTTGAGGCAAATGAATCTTGCCTTCCTCTGAGTGAAGGTAAAGGGAATTTAGTTGAAATATCTCTTGTACCAGAAAAAATAACATTAAATTCTACTGAGACGAGTCCCGAATCCATGCTAGCGCTGAAGGCAGAGTCTTCAAACCAAGCTGCTCAACCCTCTACCCCCTTGGATATTGCAACAAAACCAAAGGCAATAATGAACAAATTACCATCATTGGATCAGGTTGTTCCTCTGGTAACTGAGTTTGAGAAGGAGAAATCAAATGCAGAGCTTCAAAAGCTAAATTTTATAGATTCTTCATTTGTTGCCATTACCCATGTGGAAGTCCAGGAGGTTGAAACATTAGCTCCTCCCTCAATTGAAATTCCAGTCAACACACCTGTGCCAGATAAGGGGCAAAAAGGCAAGTTGCACCCAGGATCTTCTTTGTTCAACTCCAGCAGCAAATGTGGTAGCAACAGTCCTCGTCTAATTAAACCAGTTTTTCGGAGCAAGAGTTTTGTCAAGAGAAAAGTAAAGCAGGATTCAACTTCTGTCTACAGCAGTTCCACTCCATGTGATGGAAGTGCTAATAATGATCTGGGTCCTAGTACAAGTTATTTGGAAGACCATATGCACAACTCTACAGTGAATAATGAAAGGAAAGAAAATGTGAAAACTTATCCAGCTTCAATTGGTACAAATATGTGCACTGCAGTTAACTCAAGTGTTGCAGACTCAAGTACAAGCAAACCAAGTTTTGGTTTGAATTGTGGTAACAGAACTAAAGCTGTAGTGACGAAAGTTGATGAGAGATCCAGATCAAGAGAAAAGGGTGAATTCTCCCAAAGCTCAAAAAGTAGCATTGGTGATTATAGTAGTAGCACAAGCATTAGCGAGGATAGCATTCTTAGTGGGTCTAGTCGTGGTGGAAGTAGGCCTCACATGTCAAATGATTTGAGGTGGGAAGCCATTCGCTGTGCTCAGAAGCAGCATGGATGCTTGGGTATGAGGCATTTTAAACTTCTCAAGAAGCTTGGGTGTGGGGACATTGGGACTGTTTATCTTGCAGAACTAATGGGTACGAGCTGCTTATTTGCTTTGAAAGTGATGGACAATGACTTTTTGGTGGGCCGAAAGAAAATGCCTAGGGCTCAAACTGAAAGAGAGATAATGCAAATGTTGGATCATCCTTTTCTTCCTACACTATTTGCTCATTTCACAACCGATAAATTCTCGTGCTTGGTTATGGAGTATTGTCCCGGTGGAGATTTGCATGTGCTAAGGCAGAAGCAACCCAGCAGATTTTTCTCTGAACAAGCAGCCAGGTATATATCTATTTCTGAGGCTTGCTTTACTTTTTGGATTGTTATACAATACTCTTGACTTACAAAGGGATCCCTCGGTATCATGCCCTATAATATATCTTATTTCGAACTATTTCATAACTTAGTTATGAATACTTTCTTCTCTCTTCTCTCTTCTCCCTTTATACAAGCATTTCTGTTTTTGGTTCCTAAGTGATCTATTCATCTACAAGCTTCCTCTGTCCTATTCTTGAATATGCTTGTAATGTCAGCACTAACTCTAAAGCCATCTTATAAGGCTTAAGGGCCATAACTTACGGTGTACATTTAATAGTTATTGAGGGAATTCATTAATTGATTCTAAGGTTGTTTGTCCCTTGAGCCGGATGGAAAACGTATAGACATGTAGATCTCACATGTAGATCTAGTGTATCTGTTTGGTCATTCAGTGTGTAGAAATAGTTGGACTATTTTGTGTTTGCTTTTCTTGTTGGTCGAAACTAGTGATGGGCAAGACATCTTGACACCAGAATGAAGGAACCAAGCTATCACATCTGATAACAATTTAAGAATCTAGTACTTAATTGGTCATCCAAACTTTCTTCGTAACCCCCATCTACACGATCTTCTCAATTCTAATTTGGTGATATCATATTTGCAGATTTTATGTTGCCGAAGTACTTCTTGCATTGGAGTACCTACACATGCTTGGAGTAGTATACCGAGATTTAAAACCAGAAAATATCCTGGTTCGGGAAGATGGCCACATCATGCTCTCAGATTTTGACTTGTCACTCAGATGTTCTGTTAATCCAACGGTGCTTAAATCATCTTCACCTGTTGAGGAGTTACCCACGAAAAAGGCTTCGAGTCCATGCTCTGAAGCTAGCTGCATTGACCCTTTTTGCCTCCATCCTTCCTGGCAAGTCTCTTGCTTTACTCCTAGACTACTTTCAGTTGCTGCAAAAACTCGGAAGATAAAATCTGACCTAGCTGCTCAGGTTAGCCCACTGCCGCAGCTTGTAGTGGAACCAACCAGTGCCAGATCGAACTCATTTGTTGGAACGCATGAGTACCTGGCTCCAGAAATCATCAAGGGTGAGGGTCATGGGAGTGCTGTAGATTGGTGGACATTTGGGATCTTTCTGTTTGAGCTATTGTATGGTAGGACCCCTTTCAAGGGATCCGGAAATGATGAAACGCTATCAAATGTGGTATCACAGAGCCTTAGATTCCCTGGCTACCCGGCAGTTAGTTTTCATGCTAGAGATTTGATCAGAGGGCTATTATTAAAGGAACCAGATAATCGACTTGGGGCTGTGAAAGGAGCTGCGGAGATCAAACAGCACTCATTCTTTGAAGGCCTTAACTGGGCGCTGATACGGTGTGCAATACCACCCGAACTGCCGAGGTGCTGTGACGCAGTATTTGGTTCACAGACAATGGCTTTACAGAAAAAGGAGAGCACCAAATGTGAGGAGTTGAAGGGTGGTGCTGAAGAGAATGGGGAGTTTGAGATGTTTTAGCTTACCTTAGCACGCTCTGGTGAAACACAGATGTTTGCTTAATTTTCTTTCTTTTTCTGAAAATGGGATTTGTCTGTCAATCTTGTTTGTAACTCATATATATATATATATATATATTTATATATATAGTGTACTTTTAATGTAAGTCAGGATTCGCCAGCAAGTTAAAGAGTATGATATGTGTATATATATATATATAGTACTAGATAGATAAAGTAGTCCCCAAAACTGGTGTTCATTCTGTATAGCTGTTTGATCTTATTACTTAGCATTAATGTTTATTGTTACCAGGTTTCGAGCTGAAATTTCTGTCAGTGTGTCAGTAACTGGATCATAATCCAATTATTATTCATGATATACCGTGTGTAGTGTAAAATATGATGTATTCCCTGCCAACTCAATACCAAATAATGATAATAATAATAACAAAAACAAAATTTTACAGATTTTAGCAGAATCAAAATCCTATCCATCCATGAATCACCACTCCACACCAGCCTCATTGGTTTGGCTTGGCTATAAATAATAATCCATTTTAGCTTAACTCGGCTCAGGCGATGATAACATGAAGGCATCACTGTACACGAGTAGCGCTAGCACCATCTCGGTGCCAACTGTTACAAGTTTACGAACTTGCCATACTAAATCTCTAAAAGCAAAATCCCCATTTCTCTCTCTAACCCAAAACTCAAAATTTCATCTTCCTCTAAATATTTACCATAAACAAATTTATAAACCCTCTTGTACTGGTTGTTGTTTGATAAAAGCGTCCGCAATGGCTTCTTCTGCTGCTGCCGGAGAGAGCATCAAAACCAAGCCTTTTTCTGTTCTATTTGTGTGCTTAGGTAATATCTGTAGGAGCCCAGCTGCCGAGGGTGTGTTTAGAGATATTGTGAAGAAGAGGGGCCTTGATTCCCACTTCAATATTGACTCTGCCGGCACCATTGATTACCATGAGGTATATATTTATATTATTTCTCCCTTAATGGGTTAATTAATTATGAAAGAGTTTACAAACTGAGACTCAGAATGAATCCTATCCATCATAAAAGGGAAATTTGGCAGACCCAAGAATGAGGGCTGCCTCCAAGAGACGTGGGATTGAAATTACATCTATTTCAAGACCAATCCGCCCGTCTGATTTCAAAGATTTTGATCTTATACTTGCAATGGACAAACAAAACAGAGGTATAATAATATTCAGATGTTATTCTGGGAGGAATTTACACCCTCTTGTTCACCGTTTTCAGTTCTCTATTTTCATTTATTTATTTACGTTCGTGTTTAGAGGATATATTTGAGGCTTTTAATAGGTGGAAATTTAGAGATGATAATGCACTCCCTGAAGATGCACATAAAAAGGTTAGTAACATACTTTTGACTACTTCTGAGTCTATGGCTTTGTAAACTGTGGTTTGTTTTGTATTTTATCTCATATGTAAGTGTAATGCAGGTCAGATTAATGTGCTCTTATTGTAAGAAACATTATGAAACTGAAGTACCAGATCCTTACTATGGTGGACCCCAAGGTTTTGAGAAGGTAACATGTGTGTTTTTCATCGTATCGTTTACGACATGAAAAGTAAGACGAAATACTAATTTATCTCTATTTTCTTGTGATATTTTAGTGCTGAAAACTTACATATTGGCTATGATGTTTGTTGTCACATTTTATTGTGCAAAATTTAATAGTATTTTCATTAATTGTGACATGATATATTACTAATGGTGTTGGAATATATGACTTATTTTTATTTTCCATAGCTTTATTGTTTTAAGAGAATTCTTGATTTAGCAATTATGTTATTTATTTGTATGATTTATGTTATTCAAAGTAGAATTCACCTTGTACAAGAAAAAAAAATACTCCCAAAAGAAATAAGTTGTAATTTAGTTGAGTTCACTTGTTAAATACTGCGTAATCTCTAAAAATATATAGTTTCTAGTGGGAGTGAGATCCATTGAGATTGGATATCTTAGAAGAAATATATTCTTACTGTATGAGAGTTTGAGTTTAGTGATAAAATATCATGTAATCTTTGAAAGTAGACAATTTCTGGCATGAGTGAGCTATTGATGAAATTAGACATTTTTTAGTGAAAGTTCTATTGAGATTGATGTCAATCTTTGAAAATAAACATGAGATCTATTAAGATTTGACACTAATCTTTAGAAAGTATACAAATTCTAGTGAGGGAAGTGATGAAGTTTATTGAGACTGGATGTAATTGAGGTATGAGAGTGAGGGAAAATATCAAAGTGTAATTGAAACAACTTTCCGCATAGGTAATTTTTCTCTTTCCATCCTTGACAACCGTGGTTTTTTTGTAGTTTAAGAGTTTTCATGTAAATACTTATGCTGTGTGATTGATAAATTTTTTTTTTATATTTTTGTTTATTACTTATTTAATATTTTTATTTGCGAAGATCTTAGGGAACTAAAATTCCCAATGAGTGGTATTAGAGCTTAGACTGTAGTGTGATGTGAAAAAAATTGACGAGAATCAATTTTGGCTTGTGGCAAATATAGGTCAAGGATGTATTGGTCTAGTTTGAGCTACACAAGGTATTAAAGGGCAAGTCAACTCTTGTTCTCTAAGCGAATAGTAAATCTAGTATGTGCAATGAAGATAGAGAATATTTAAATTTGAGGGCGGCAAGTTGATAATTGGAAATGGGGATATCTCAATACCTTGCACTGAAATTTATATATTTGTGACAATCACTTGTTCTTCTTTGTTTAATTAGAGTTGCAATATAAATCTGTTTAACTAATGTCTTTGGGCATTTTCTATATATTTAACCTGGGCATGGAAGGGCAACAGCATATATACTTGTGTGTGTGTGTGTGTGTGTGTGTGTGTGTGTGTGTGTGTGTATGCGAAATGCAGTATCAAATCCTTTTTGACACTCTTTAACTTGTTTGTTATGTATGACAGGTTTTAGATTTACTTGAAGATGCCTGTGAGTCATTGTTGGACAGTATTGTGGCGGAAAACAGTCACATTTTAAATACTTAACTCTTGGTTAACATTGATGAGCGGATTTGATCCAGTGTTCTAATTATCTTTAATCCTCGTAGCTTGGCAATGACATTCATGTTGCCTATTATATGATGTTAATATTCCTCTTATTGTTGCCATTGATCTGGAATTTAGACAACATTTGGTTTGTGTTTTAATGAAATTGGAATGTCTTGTATTACTCAATTTGATATGCAATTTTAGCTACAAAATTGGAATGGGAGGAAAGGAAAAGACGACAAAGAAACATTGTTATGTTTGGGTAGCAGTAAGTGCTAGCAACCCCATCCAAGCCCAGCCAACATTACATTTATGTTGAAATTGCAATCTGATGTTCGCAGCAGTACACTGTTGCGTTCTACGATCAGGACAACCTATATTCCAAGTCTGGTTAATTAGGTTAAAATGAGAACAATTATCTCGTTCGACGCTTAAAAAGTATTATATCTAATATAGCTGCTTTATTTATTTGTGTATTGCTAACGCTATCACTGTCCAAAAGAAAAATGATAAAATTGTGAACCTATATTACATTTAACAGAAACTGTAGCCAAAAGCCAACTATTTTACAACTAAATCATTTACCAACTGCCGTGAATCTGGGTTTTCGTAGTTAAACAATCTCTCGTCTAATTACAAAATGCAGCAAAATCAGAATTCTCAACTGCAACCATCGTACTAACTTCATAGTCATACCATGAAGGTCTGCTTAAATCTTTTCCAACCACGTTTCCTTTGTGGATTTGCACTGACGATGCAAGAGAAGGCATTCACAAGCTCTGAATCTTCCTCATTTAGAAGGATCTTTGCAGCACCCGGGTTTGCCAACAGGAGCTTTGCTACAAGATATCCAGCAATTGACCAAGTTTGAAATAGCCGCGACTGCTTCCCAATAAATCTTCCTCGCTTAGTATCATAATATTCAGGCCACTTGTCTCTCGATAAATGTCTCTCAGCAAGTTTGACAGCTTTTTCAGCAATCTCCAGTCTATTCATCTTTATGCAAGCCACAGTGAGCTGCAACAACACCCATAATAATGACAACTACATAAAACTTATTTCAACAAGAAACGACAGTCTTGAGGGAAACTAAATGGAAATTTGTGCTTCCCTCATATACTGTCACATAGTATACATGATTCAGTACTACGAGCTCAAAAAATTGTCCAAAGATATAGCAACTATGAAAAATACAATCACCTGTCACAGTTTTGAAGAGCTAGAGTCACGAAAACAAAAAAAAATGTCCTCACATAATCACATAACAAATTACTATTTTGAACTAAGTGTATTGTGTTTGTCCAAACATGTTGGAAACATGAAAATAATAAACCAGCATCACAGTTTCAAATTGAATAGAATCATGAGAAAAATGCTGTGCATATTCACACATGGCAAAGTATATAAAATTTTGGTGACATACTTCAATTCAGGCATAAAAAATCTACTTAACATAATTTTGTTCAAATGGTAAAAAGAACTAGATATAAAACAATTAGTGAAAGGACAAGGCATCATAAAACATATATGTTGTTAAAGTAACAACTTGAAACGCAAGCTTAAACTAATAGCTAAGAGTTCAACAATAACATTTCGAGTTGTAATATGTCTCCTCACAAGCAAAGTACGTGGACCTAACACAACCATAACCTCAAATACAAACCCTAAACCAAACACAGATTATTATAATCTGGTTAACACATGAAGGCATTCAAAAACACATGATCACTTGGTTAAACTAACTTTCATAATATGTATAAGTAACCATTTGACCTGAAAGCTTAAACTATTAGCTAAGCACCCAATAATATTATTCAAGCTGTAATGTATATTAATCTAGTTTCATATCTTTTAAGACATGCTAGATTGTTATTCCCAGAAAAATGCTTATAACCACAACAAAACCACAAAGTACAAATTATGATATATATATATATATAT
>JAXCLQ010000005.1:4485038-4495063 GCA_035584115.1 Cedrela odorata | reverse complement strand
GATTGTTATTCCCAGAAAAATGCTTATAACCACAACAAAACCACAAAGTACAAATTATGATATATATATATATATATATATATATGTATAACAGAGCTGAAATATCATGATATCACGCTATCACTGCACCGAAGAGTCAAGCCTTGGCGCAATAGTAGTAATAATTTCTTGAAGCAACTTATAAATACCAAACTAACCTGCCAGAGCAAAGTTGGCCAAGAACCTCCATTGTGGTAAGACCAGGGACTGCGATGGAGTATCAGGTCAAAAGTAAGTGACAGGATCCAGTAATATTAAAAACACAGAAGTCCTAAAATAATAAGAACATCAAGGTGATAAAAAAAAAAAAAAAACAAATAGAGTACGTGTTCTTGGGATCACTGCCCGTAATAATTCTCCATTCCTGGCCTTCAAGGGCAGGATAACATAGTTTGAGTGGCATATCTGCTACTAACTCTGCCCATTTTGCTTCAATAAGATCCAATATGGCATGTGACTGATCCAGCGTTGCAAGACTGCTTATAACAGACCATAAATTTCCCAGGGAAAAGAAACGAAAATCCATGTGAGCCGGCTGCAGATTTCCAATCAAATAGCCACCTCTACTTGGCATAAATTCCACCAGCCAGGGAGGAATTTGATCTGGGTAGATATTGAACTTATTAACTGCATCATATGAGTATTCCTCTGTCTTGTAACGGTAGATTTCATTAAGTTTTTTAATATCAATCCAGTAATATTCCCTGATGTGGAATGACAGTGCAACTAGTCGGTTGTTCAGAGCTCTAATAAGGTCAGTTGATCCATCCTCGGGGGTAAGCATTTCACGTGCAGAGAGTAACGCTGAATAAAAGAGTGCCTACACAATGACAAGAGAATTTGCAAAAATTTACGCCACTCATTTTTAAATGAAGAAGGTTCACTACCATGCAACAGAAGCTTCCACATAAAAGAAAATAAGGAACCAAGAAACACAATAAAAAGTTCAAAAAGGAAGTAATGAACCTGAATCTCCAAAGGATGGCCATGAATTCCCATGCGACGGTCTATCATGCATGAGCCATCCGTTACCAATAGAGTTGGAAACATATCAAAACCATCAGCAAGGCACAGCTTCAAAATCATTTTAATCCCGGTTTGCACATCTATTCTCTCTTGCACAGAAAGATCCCCAGAGCATTTTCCATAAGCACGTAACAAGATAATCCACCACAATCCTGAAAGTATAACCAGAAGTTGTAAAGAAACTCCTCAATACAACAATTCAACATAAAACCAGACATATGATGTAAATAGCTATTTAAGGGAATTATATTCGTACCAGAATCAACAGGTGCAACACGACCAATTGCAGCTTCCCCAAAGTCAGGATCTAAAACTTCTTCAGTTGCAGAATCATCACCATCAAGTGGAACAGTGCGCACCTTGAAACTAGCAGGCATCAGTCCTTGACCAGGACTGTGACAATCCATAGTTTTTTCCCAGCTCTATCATCATCACAACACACATTATTTACTTATATGGTAGAACAAAAACCAAAATAGTATGTATCCAACAAAGTGATACTAGAGACGACATTCATGCTCCCAGCAGAGCTCTCAGATAATAAGATCTATAAAAGCACACATGGATTTGAGACAGGACGCAAGTTGCATTTATACCAATCAAATATCAGAAAAATATATATATTTAAGAAAAATGTCTGCATAACAAGAGAACCAAAGAAAAAAAAGAAAGAAAATTAATGGCACATTCATAATGGGGTCAGCACCTAGATAATCAGAAGATTAATGAAGGAAATTGCACCATATATGACCAGAAGGTAGAAGAAGGTGGGCAACTCCCAAAATAAGACACCATACTCATTTATTCCATATACATGACAAATGATTGAGAAAGTCAAAAACATTATTAAAATGAATTAACTTAGCATTTACTCTTCTTAAACATGTCTCTCTCTACTCACCTATTACTCGTCCCTCAGTTAATAATTACCCAACCCTCCTCAGTCAGTAATAATCCAACCCTAGCCTAATCCTTTTCCAACATTTACCTACCTCAAACAGCTCATATTCGTGCTCAACCATTACCTGAACTATACTCGACAATGGTCAAAGTAATTTCCTAAATCTTATATTCATATCCAATGATTACCCAATCGTGGTTGGGTAATTTCGAAGATGGGAGTACTGATGAGTTAAAAACAGAAGTTCAAAACCTATAGTGAAGAATCTTAAAAAATTCAAACAAATACTTGAATAATCTAAGCTCATTATGACTTGTGTAATATTAAGAGTTGAAATGAGATGATTAAAAGCATTTTAATGCCTTTGATGTGTTGTAGAGTTAATAATGAATTTGATTTGTTTAGTTGCAAGAATGGAGGGTATTTTAGTCTCATTTTACAAGTTTTTAACGAATGAAAGAGGTCATATTTTGGAAATTATCTATTTTCATGGGATATTTAAACAAACAAAAACGCCAGATTAATGCTTCTCTAATTACAAACATATATCATAAAATAAAATATAAAATCATAGATGTGCCGGTTGGTAGAGGTCAATAGGAAAAAACAAATTCAGAGTCTTAAACTTGAATTTCTGAATATGGCAAACAAAGGCAAAAATGGAAATAAGCCCGTCGCATGAAAAATGTTCACCTAAATGTATATTATCAAGCAACTGATAGTAATGGTTAATTGGGTAGCTAAACTGTACATTACCTGCAACTGAAGAGTGTGAAGGATGAAATTTCGTACGATACCATACTCTCCATTCAAAAGGAAAGCTATCCCCGAAGGTATGAAATCACGGATAAAGACTTGGTCATAGTTTAGAATGCTAGAATCATTAGGGTCATTAGCAGCAATTGTTCCAACAGGATTTCCACAATAGTAAACAATGGACTCTCTAAGTAAATTCCATGCTTCATCCTCAATTGATCCAGCTGCATCCAACTTATCATTTGATGCCAAACCTCGATTTCTATTTTTCAATTGCCTGTCCAACTCAAAATCTTGAACCTTGGGCACATGAGATTCACCATTAATAGGATATGATGTTTGCCTTCCGTCATCTGTGGTTAAACCATCAACATCAATACTTTCAATTCGTCGGCATTTGCAACTCGTAAACTTCGACCTATGGACTGCACAGACCCTCAAGTGGTTTTGTAAACCATTATGCAACTCTGTGCAGCCAATTCCTTTATTCTTTGTATAATTTACATTAAACTTCAAGGAATTCCAGTTCAGAGAGTGATCAAAATAAATAACAGAAGGTGAAGCCCCTGAGAAAACCTTTAGAATAACTTCTGTACCAGTTGCCATTGGCCTAATGTACAATTAAATTCTAAAGATGATGACTTCTCATCCTAGTAAAGCAACCTGCGAGAAAAATTAAAAAAAAAAAAACAACATTTGACTGAAATTGTTTGACAATAATAATTCAATTGCAAAATATGCATACATTCACAGAGGAAAAAAAATTCACAAAACCACACTGAATGCATACTAATAATTTATCCAATAAACTCATTAAAATTTTCAAAAAGATTATATATTTACAATTACCGAATTAACAAAAAAAAATTAGTATAGTTATTTGAATTGATTCAATCCAGGAAAATTAACTTAAAAATTAGTAAACCGTCTGTATATTCCTATATTAGAGATAGGTCAACTATCGAGTACCATTGTAATGCAGTAATTAACTGCTCACCTCCTCTATCCTCACGTCTAGTTTTCTTTTTAATAGGGAAAATGCGTAGGGATTTGAAAAGGCTTCTTTTCTCAGGTTCCAAACAAGAATATAATAACCAGGCTTAGCAGGTGAAACAAGTGAAGTTCACAATTGGGCCTCACAGTGACACGCATAACTGATACTAGAATTTGGGCCCCAAAATGAAGACCCAGTGGCATGCACATTTGTTTTTTCTTGAATTTCTAACAAAATTTTATTTTGAGTGATGCCACTGCAATTCAAAGTTATCTTCTTTTTTTTTTTAATTTATCCGATTAAAATATATTAAAATTTTTAAAAAATATATATAACACTCTTCTTCAATTTTAAAAATAACTTTAAGGGGCGAGCAAAACAGGGTACGGTTCCGTTCCACTTGAAACCGAAACTTACCATAAATAAATTTAGTTCTTAAATTTTGGAACCGGAACCGATTCCAAGGTATCCTGTTTATCAATTGAGTCCTTTACAACTTTTAAATTCTTGAGCTTACTGTTAACCGCCCATTAACATTATTACACATGACAATGAAGAGAATAAATGTGCCAAAAATATAGAACAGATTCACAATAAGAAGTCAAAACAAGTCATAAAGTAAATACCAAAGGCAAGAATTACTGAATTTAAACAGACTTGTTACTGAAATCCAAAAGAATAAAGGAATGAAATGGATACCTTTGTTGCACAGGAGGAAATCCTTCTTTATCCTCAACCCTTGATCCAGTTCAATAGTATCAGATGGCTCGATATCAATTTCAATTTCTTTTTCAGTGAGAGTCTTCACCTTGATCATAATTCCTCCCCTGAGCCTCAGGACCAAGTGAAGCTTCGACTCCTTTTGAATGTTATAATCAGCAAGAGTTTGACCATCCTCCAATTGTTTACCAGCAAAAATCAATCTCTGCTGATCCGGAGGGATTCCTTCCTTTTTCTGAAACAGAGATATTCAAAACTAAGTCTTAAGGCAAAAGCTGCACTTGTCTCTCACATTAGAAAGTTGCTTCTACAAAAACTATTGTTCGGTTAAACAAAAATTGCTTAGAATTCAGTTTACTAACCAATTATCATCAGTATCATACTACCATGGAACTCCAAACTAATTTGCTTAGCTACAACAATCAAGAATATCGACGGCAGGAAACAAACAAGAAAGCTTTTCAGAAACTAAAAGTTCTTCATGATAAAAACTAACAAATTTGTCCCAAAAACACATGATATCATGAAACTGAATAATACCTATATACAAAATACAACTAAAACAAAATCAATCCGAAAATAAAAATCTGGAAACTTCCGTCACATGATTATAGGGTACCTTCAAAGAATTCATCAGAATTAAGCCTAAAACAAGAAACTAGCTATCTCCCATGGGTCTAAGATTTTCATGTTATTAATAACAAAAACATCACATAAATCAAACAAATTATTAATTACCACAACAACATAAAATTAAGAACATATTATTCACTAGAATTCATAGATTATAATTATATCGGTAACCCTAATCGTATCTGACTGCAACAACAGAACCCACATAACGTAATACGAAAAAAGTCGACAGCTTTGCCAGAAAACCCTCATCTTTCCATCAAAACAAACATACCCAGATAGAAATTTACAGTAAAACAAACAAGAATTAACAAGAAAAATTACCTGAATCTTAGGCTTGACATTATCGATGGTGTCGCTGATCTCAACCTCGAGAGTGATTGTCTTTCATTTCAAAGTCTTCACAAAGATCTACGTATCTCAGAAATTTACCTGAAGGAAAACCGGAAATTGCCCTCTCCCTATCTCTTTTCAAACTAGAGTCCGGCAACCGCAACTTTGTTTTTCTTGTTCGAACCAGAGCAGAAAAGATGAGAAAGGCAGGAAGCGAAGCAAACCAAATGAGAAAGTAACTCAGCCAAATTTGGGGTCGGGTTTTTTGGATCAGGTCGGGTCGGTATTAGATTCGGTTCATTAGTTTTGTTCGGATTCCCAAGATTTTAGAATCCCAATCAAACGGATTAAATTCACTTCAACAAATATACAACCGGAATCAAACTGGTTGGAATTGGAACCGAACCTATCAATTCTGGATTGAACGGAACTGTTACTCACTCTTAATAACCTTCAATCTTCCGATATTCTTATTATTTTTATTTTTATTTTTAATTTTCTAATTCCACAAAATACACAATAATTTTTTTATTTTTTATTTTATAGTAAATAATTTAGAGTTTAAAAAAATAAAATGAATTTATGATAAGTAGAAGTTGAAAAGGTTAGTAAAAGTAATAATAAATTATAGGTATAATCCCTTGACGTTTAGCTCATTTTGACATAATGAACGTCTCTCATATGCTTCACATTTATTTACGAGGGATAATTATAACCGCTCTCCTAAACATTAATTTTAAAAACTATAAAATAAATATATATATATATATATATAACTCAAAATTATTATTAATTATTATAAAAAAATAAAAATTAAATAAATTCATGAAATAAATTTATTTTACAACTTATACAAGTATTCACAATAAATAAGACTTTTCTTATTTCATATATATTCAATTAGACATTACCAATTTATGAGTAAAAATATTTATTTTGAAGTTCAAAGTTTTTTTTTATTGTAACTAGAGATTTTTTTTTTTAAAATCATTGGATAAAATTATTTTATAATCTCTAACAATTAATTATAATAAAATATTATTATTTTTACTTAAAAACTAAAGAACTAATTAGGTTCATAGGCTAAGAGGATTTTACAAACTTGTAACAATTAATTAGATTAAAATGCATAATGACATAATATTTTTTATTAAAATAATAATATCTTTCAGTTTTTTCTATTTTGTGTATTTTTTAAAGCTTAAGGGATATGTGTAATATTTAAATTTTATAAATTAAAGTGTATTTACACTAATGTTAGGGTTGTGATTGTACCTCATTACTAGTTTAATGTGTGAGCGAACACAATTTAGTTTAAAGGGTATATGATATTTTTCAAACTTTAAGGAATATATGCACTTTTTGATAATGTTTGTACCAATGTCAAAATGAACCAAACTTCAAGGGTACGCAGAGTTATCGCTAACTTTTAGGTAAATATGTATAATATTTTGAGTATAAAGAGTGTTTAACAATAAGTAAAATATGTGTAAGTTTAGTTAGATGTTTTTTTGTCATTTATGCAGTTTAAACTATGGTTAAAATTGTAAACAAATTTGAAATAGCACCACTCTTTTATTTAAGGTCATTTGTGAATCGTATTGTTTTACTCTTATGACTTGTTTTGTTAAAAGTTTTGAAAATGAAAAAGAATCTTTAAATAAACAATAAATTTTTTTTTGTTTGGACAAAAAAATGAATGAATAAGAATAAGGAAGTTGTTAAGATATCAAGGTAATGAAATATGTGATTAGGGAGAAGAATGAAGATGGGGAAATTGTAGACGATCTTAAGATTTGGTTAGAGGCTGATGTTGTTTACGCACCAGTTAATTTCTAACAACAGTATTAGATTGTAGCTAGAGTTTATTTAGTGTTGCAAAGGAATGAGTTGTATGATTCACTCTTAGCATCCACCCAAAACAACTTCATAACGAATCATGTGCTTTGTATGTGCCAATTCCTTTTGACGTTATTAAGACAAATTATTTTTCATGCCATATAGACGAAGCTAGTTAACAATGGATCACCGTTCAAAAACTTTTGCATGTTCACGATGTTATGTCTTAGTGAGATAGAAATAAAGGTGAGTGTGATGTATTTAATGTTAAACACAGTTGAAACTTGGAGTGTTTTATGATGAACAAACAGAGAATGGATCAATTCTCTTGTATTGATAATAAGAAAAATATTACTGGGAATTCAAGTTAACATTCATGGTCATCCCTTTACAAGGGAAGAAGAAATGAATATATATATATATATATATATATATAAAGAATCTGAAAAAGGTAAAAAGAAAAGATGATGCTGTTGGTCCTTGAGGCTACTACGGGAACTACTGCAGCTACATTGCTATTATCTATTGTACTATGATGACTTGGGAAAACTACCTCTATTGTCGTGTTCTGAAATCCTTAAGCTAGTTCTTTTAACACTTGACCTTGGTTCATATGGTCTAATGAGTGCTACATTTTCTTTAACTTTCCCCCTCAAACTCAGCTAATCTTTTGTAAGGTTGAGTTTGCTTCTGAATTTTTCAAACTTCTGAACATTAAGTGGCTTCGTGAATACATCAGCCATTTGATCTTCAATGGGTACAAATCATATGTTTAATTCTTTGCTTGTAACCTTGTCTCTTACAAAATGAATGTCAATTTCTATATGCTTTGTCCTGGCATGGTACACAAGATTTGTTGCCAAAGCTACTACACTGAGGTTATCACACCAAATTATTAAGAGACTTGTGAATTCAACTTTGATCTCTGTGAAGAATGACCTGATCCTACTCAGTTCAGCACTAACATAAGCTAGTGCTCTGTACCCTGCTTTAGTACTTGATCTTGATACTACCTGCTATTTCCTCGAGCTCCAAGCAATTAGATTTCCTCCCAAGAACACATTGTATCTAGTTGTAGACCTTCTGTCATCTTAATCTAATGCCCAATCAGCATTTGAGAAGTCTACAAGATTCAAGTCATTTGCTTTCTTGAACACAAGACTATAGTTCCAAGTGTGTTTCAAGTACCTTAGTATTCTTTTGCAGGCATTCCAGTGGGCATCAATAGGCTCATTCATGTACTAACTCAATTTATTCATTGCAAATGTGATATCTTGCCTAAATAGAGTAGCATATTGCAAAGAGCCAATTATTGATCTGTAAAAAGTTTTGTCTTGCAATAGTTTGCCACCAAATTTGATCAATATTGTTCATGTTGTCATTGGAGTGGTGACACCTTTGCATTCCAACATATTTGTCTTCACTAGTAGATGAACAATGTACTTTAACTGGCACATAATTAGAGTATCATGCCTTCTTGTGATTTCAAACTCGAGAAAGTAACTCAACTCACCTAAGTCCTTCAGAGCAAAGGTTTTGCTGAGTCTATTGATCAAGTCTTCAATGTGTTCATCATTGCTTCCGATTACAATAATGTTATCCACATATATTAGTATTAATGTTATGTCTTTCCCACAAGCTTTATAGAAGAGTGAGGTGTCTGATTTTGAGTCTACAAACTTCCAATCTCTCAATGCAATTTTCAGTAAACTAAGCTCTTGGTGCTTGTTTCAGCCCATAGAAAGCTTTCTTCAATTTGCAAACCTGGTTTAGTTTGGATCTTCAAAGCCTGGTAGTTGTTTCATGTACACATCTTTATGAAGTTCACCATTCAAGAATGCATTATTAATGTCTACCTGCCTTAGCCTCTAGTCTAAATACATTGCTAAGCTTAAGATAATTTTGATAGTTGCAGGCTTCACTACAGGGCTAAATGTCTCTGAAATATCTATACCTGGTGTTTGTAAATAACCCTTAACTACCAGTCTTGGTTTATACTTATGAATGCTTCCATTTGCATCTTGTTTCACCTTGAAGATCCATCTGTTCCCAACTACTTTTATCCTTGGTTTCTAACACGCAAGCTCTCAGGTTTTGTTCTTCTCTAATGCATCTAGTTCTTGTTCCGTAGCAGACTTTCACTTCTGACTTCTTAATACTTCTTCTTCATTTATAGGAATTTCAGCATCTGAATTTCCAGATGATTTAGCCAGGTAATACTTTGGTTTGTATATTACTGATTGGCTTCTTGTGACCATTGGATGACCATGTTGCTGAAGATCATGTGTATGTATATCTTGTTGATTATTTTAATGGATTGTATTTGAAATGTCTATATCTAAAGATGGAGTGCACAATGGGGACTGAAAGGATTGATTTCTTTCAGGGCTATTGTGTGAGGAAGAGGAAGAGTTTGCATTTTGAGTATCTAGGACAAGACTTGCATATAGTAAAGTGTTGCTGTTGAGTTTATTGGTGAACCGATTTGAAATTGTATAAGAATACTACAAGACCCTTGGAAATCATTTGTAATTTTGGAAATTGTATAAAGATACCCCTTATGTTGGCTGCTATATCCTATGAAAACACACTTTAATGTGTGAAATTGAAATTTGTTCTTGTTATATGGTCTCAAGAAGGGATAGCATTTGAAATACTAATATGCAACCCAAGAGGGGGGGTGAATTGGGTTTCTAAGCTTAATTTAACTAAATTTCGAATTTGCTTCAATTTAACCACACAATTAACACATAATCAAATATAAGCTTATGAATGTAAATAGAG
>JAXCLQ010000005.1:4434653-4484938 GCA_035584115.1 Cedrela odorata | reverse complement strand
AATAATTAAAAGAGTGAAGAATTGAAATTTTAATTGATATCATTTCCATGAACATTATGATAATCATCCATGAGTTGAGATATGTAATGATGTTATTGAAATTTATCATTATTATTATTATTATTATTATTGTTATTATTATCATTGATGCAGTCTGGAAATATTAATAGACCCTATTAAAGACTAATTAATTAATATTAGTTGACATGGTTTTAACGATTGGATGATTTTCTTTTTCAAGTTATTTATAGTGGGTTGAATTAATTTTATTGATATATAAATGTGCATTCAAAGAGATCTATGAGATTGTTTTCAAATATATGAGTTGTAGAATATATTAAAATGTTAGAAAATTTTGAAGTGGTATATATTAAATTACAGGTTGGTTTTATCCAAATTATAGTTGAAATTCTACCAAAATTTTCTTGGCAAGATATTAATAAATTGTGTACTTGATTTATATTGGAAGATTACTATTATTGATTTAAGAATAATTATTGAGATTGATTGTAGGGACCGATGAAATTCCTACATTTTAGTCTATAAAGTTTTTATATTGGAAACATTATGATTATTACTTGTGTTGGAGATTATTGAAGGTACTTATAAAGATTTTAAGTCAATAATATATATTCATACTTAAAAAAATGATGACGAAATTTGATTGTGAGTTCTTATATGAAGTTTAGAAAAGATTTAAGAAGTTGCAAAGGAAGCGTCCACATCATGGTATTTCTAATTAGCTATTTGTGGAAACCTTCTATAATAGATTAACCTATTTAGTTAGGACTACCATAAGTATAGCTGTAAGAGGTGCTTTAATTGAGTAAATAGAAGAGCATATAGGTTGTTAGAGCAGATAGCTTATAATAATTATTAATGGTCAAATGAAAGAGGTATGTTAAAGAGAATTCTAAGTATGTATGATGTAGATGGCATGAGTATGATGAATGCCAATGTTGCGTCCTTGGTAGAAATGTTTGATAAATTTGGTAATGTGAATTTTATTCCTAGTTTGAGTTATAAATGTTATGGAGATGCTCACATGAGTTCTGATTGTATGCAAGCAAAAAAAAACTCAATTTGTTTCAAATTTTAATGGTCAACAATCGAATGATTAATATTCCCAATGCATATAATCCAGTTTAGAGAAATCATCCAAACTTCCTTAGAAAGAATAAGGTAATCAATTGAGCAGTACTAGATCTTTTCATTCCCCTAGTTGTTAGCCAAGGAAATCTCAACTAGAAAATAAGCAGCTTTAGGTGATAGCAATTGAAAAGATAGAAAATACAACCTCAGTGAGATTTTAAAGGCTAGAATTAAAAAGATGACCATATTGCAAATTTGAACAAAAATATGGAGATGCAATAGAGGCAGTTAGCCAATTTCATTTAGTCTCATAGATATGGTAAATTATCTAGTAAAATAGAAGTCAAATCTAAAAAGAACATTGCAAGGTTGTCACTTTGTAAAGTGGTAAACAAACTTGGTGAGGTTAGTAGTGAAATTGAGATTAATGAGACCAAGGTAAATGGTGAAATAATTTACGTTATAAGAGAGGAACTAAATCTCAGTAGCTAGGGCAGAAGACCTCAGAGGGCTGAGGGACGAATTTCTGATCACTGTGCCCGTGAAGGACACTGGATTGTAACGCAATAACTCAGTAATCCAAGCTTGGGTCGGCGGAGAGCCAGCAATAACCAAGTCGAGGGCCAGGGCGTTACATCCAGTACATAAAATTGATGTTATAGATGAGTTTATTAGTGAGATTTTTAATATTAAAAATATTAAATAACCTCATGAGACTTATCCAATGAGTATAGAGACAAATCAAGATGAAGACTTGGATAATGCAACATGTGTAATAGATGCTGCATATTCTAGGCTAAAGTAGAAAGTTATGAATTTTGAAAAAAAAAATTAGAGAAGGTAAAGCCATTACCTCTTCCTTTTTATATGCAAGCACCAGTAATGGTAATGAATCTTATAAATTGTGTCTTATACCCTTATTTAGATAAGTTTAAAACCAAAATAGTTGTTACCATACTAGTGTAGCCCCAAATAATGAAGGAACATGCTAAATATTATAGAGTTAAATTTGAGGTAATGGAAATGGTGTAAGTTATTTAAGAATTTTGACCTGATCATCGAGCACCGGTTAAGAAATATTAATAAAGTGATAAATGCTTCGAATATGAAATCTTATGATACTTTAGCATGTGATCAAGCAGCATACATGTCTTCGTTGGTAAAGTGAAGGCCTTGTTGGTAACCTTAAGTTATGATGATTTCGAAGCCTTGGTGGCTAAAATTGTTGTGAAACCACATTGGTGGATTAGATTAATAATATATACATATATATATATATATAATAATTAGACAAGATATGAAATAAGTATGCATTATAGAATTGTAAGGCAACTGTGATATGGACCTATTATTGATTGAACTTATATATGATAATAATTGTCCAGCTAGTATTAGCATACTTAGCAATAAACCTTTTAGAAAGTAATGAACACTTTTATGTCAAGGTTTTAAACTATATCACCATGGAAATGGGTGGTTTGTTTTTGGAATTAAGGAAAGTTGTATCATTGGTTTAGACGGGACATACAAAATATTGGAATGTGAATGAACAATAGCCTACTGATTGGAATCGCTATCAGACTTGGTAATTAATTATAATGTGTTCCATGTTTCGAGGTTGAAAGAAGTACATGTTGAATACTTAGCACATTTCAGAGACACCTCAAGTAAAGTTTAGAAGGAATCTAAATAATAAGAATTATCCAATAAGAATAGTTAATTGCCAGAATAGGGTTTTGAAGAGTAAAACCATTTCTAAGGTAAAAGTTGTGTGTGGTGGTATGCAAATGCGATAGCATAACTTGTGAGTCTAGCAATTTGGGTCCCAATAATATGTGTACCTTATTTAATTAACGTATTTGTTATGTGAAATTTTGAGGACAAAATTTTTTCTAAGAGGGGTAAAACTGTGAAACCTTATTCTTCGAACATAAAGGTAAAATGGTCATTTAATGATATTCATTATAACACATGCATAATTCAAAATTTTAATTCACACATTATCTAGGTTTAAGAGAACTTAAGTTAGCTTAAGGAAATCATTAATATGAACTTGGTTGTATTTTTTTCGAAAAACTGAAAAAATGGACCAAAGTGTAAAGTTTTAGGGACTAAATCGCAAGATTTTTAAACAATGAAAATGAGTATTGTAGCAAAAATTGAAAACAATAGACCAAATTGAAAAATCAGTTGACCGGCAGAATAGGTGTTTTCGGGGTACTATAGCACTGTAACACACTGTTCATGGCATTGTTTATATTACTGTAGTAATCAAGTTGACTGTTTTTGAAAAAGGTCAATCGGTTTGTTGGGAAAAATAGATTTTTTGAGGATTTTTGCTGATTTTTTTGGATTTTTTAGGGTATATTGTTTTTTTCAAACTTTATCTATATATACCCATCACCCCCAAATAGATTCTTATTGTTTTCTCTTTCTAAAAAGCTTAAAACTCTCCCTCTCTCTCTCTAGAAAAACCATTCTCTCCTCCCTCTCCATTTCTCTTCAATTTCTCAAATTTTTTCTGATTAATTTTGAAATTTTTATTACCAAACAACTACTCGACGTCTCCTTATCGATTTAGAACCAATTTTGGACAAAAATGAGTGAGATTAAGTGAAGATGAAATTTAAGTTTCGAGACAAAGTTGGGGCTTTTTTGTTTAAACAATGATTCGAGATTTCTAACGGCCTTTACGGAGTACCGGTTAGTCTAATTACTCGTTATAGGCTTGATTTCATGATTTTACAACCTTTAGAATTTAAGTTTTACTGTTTATCAGGAATTTTCATCTAAATTCACATAGAAAATCAAGAATTTGTGTTAATTTGAGTGAATTAGAGACGTATGGTGATGGCATATGCATTGAATATTGCTTAGAATATATATTCATTTTAGACGGAAACATGAATTTGAGGATTTCATTGATTTATGTATAAAAATTGTTAATAATGTTAAATTGGTGTTAGATTAAGTATTGTGATGATTATACATGTGATAATATGAGTTTATTGTGCATAATTGATGGACCAACATGTGAATTGCTATTAGTTTGCATGTGGATTTTAGTATTCTATGATTATCGGAATTTGACGTGAAAAATGCAAATAAGTGTAAGATAGTCATAGGATTTCATTGTTAAAAATTGGATAAATAACCTCCGGTAGTTAATTCTTGAGATATGTATAAAATTAAAAGGGGTTTTTAGTCATTTTATCCACGAATATTACATTTTATACATTATTTTGATTATATGAATAATAGAATTCATGAGACTGCGTATATGTGGTATTAGGCTACGAGGATCCGAGTGAATAACTAAGTACGCTCGGAATTGTTAGTGGGAGTGGTTACCCTTCCTATACAATGAGTAAATTTATACATACATAACTATCTAAATAGACTATATGTGATATTTAAGTGTACACTTGTATGTAGAACATGTATTTTGAAATGTTTCAATGAAATCTGAAATGAATGCTTTTCATGTATTTTATCGATATTGGGTAAATGTTATAAATGGTTTGCGGGTTTAAAATTGTTGGATATACATGATGGACAGCCAAAGAGGCCTTATTTAATTATGTGATTTATAATTGTTATTTGAAACTGAATTTGTGTTTAAATGTGCATGTATATTGGTGATGAGGCCGTTAA
Source organism: Cedrela odorata (assembly GCA_035584115.1). Taxonomy (NCBI): domain Eukaryota; kingdom Viridiplantae; phylum Streptophyta; class Magnoliopsida; order Sapindales; family Meliaceae; genus Cedrela; species Cedrela odorata. The sequence goes on along the minus strand of JAXCLQ010000005.1, from coordinate 4,480,192 downwards.
GGCCGGTTATTGATATATGGCAAATGGGTCAGATTATTACTATATATACAGGGCTATAATCAATAGAAGAACCTATGAGAGGCCGCAGAAGTTACTGGTGCCATAGTGGAGCTGTATAAGGGAGGTTAAGCCATGGTAAGCCCATTGTGTATCGGTGTGCTGATACGCAGTTATATAGAGATCCTATAAAAGTTCTAGCAACTTTATAGGGATCTCATGGACTTGATGGATATCGAGGACAGTCACTCTATCACCAAGTGACTACTCGGGGCCAACATCAGTGAGACAGACATTATTTTTGTAATTACATGCTTTATGATAAATAAATAATTTTACAATGCATAATAAAAGATTTTCTGCTTTATAAGAATGAATTGCATATAGTTTTATGCATAACAGACTCACTAATAGATTTCGATGTTATCTCGGCCAAGGTAACGATCAGGAAAGTATGGCCAACCCGTTTTGGATGTTTAAAATGAAATGCAGACCAATAATATGTTTTACAGTTAATTGTTGTACATGAACATGAAAATATATATATATATTGAACATGTGAAATGTTGAAAATCTCAATATCTGTACTTGGAAATATGTGTGTATGTGTGTATATCTATGTATGTATGTATTTACTCACTGAGTATCGTTGTATGCTCACTTCTCAAAATTACAGTTTTTAGGTTAGGCGCATTAGATCTCATCAAGTTAGTGGTAGTAGTAGGAAACTCGAGGCGCTCTTGGTGGGTTTTTCTTTCTTGACTCACATTTGTAACTCGAGTCCGCTGGATATAAAATTTTTTGAGATATTTGTAAAGTGTTATATTTTAACTAATTATTTATATAACAATTTATTATTTTGTTCAACCTATATGTAAATGAGTTTTTAGAATGATAAATATATAAATCAAATATGTTATGGATGAATTGATCACGAAGATCAATTCCTTGTTGTTGATAATCCCATGAGTGGGAGTTTGGTACATAAACTATTTTAATTTGGATTTTAAGATTCATAAGTAAATTTTAGAGGCTCTCTTAATACATTTTGGGAATAAATGATGTATCAGGAGAGTCTGTAGCGATTATCACAGGTAGACCCCAAGATCGAGGTGTGATATATTTATTATTAATTTTCTTCCATTCTTTTCTCTACTATTTTAAATCTCCACCAATTTAAACCATTATATATACATTAACACAATATCCATTTCTAATTTTCTAATTCTAGTAATATACTAAGCATGCTACACAAAATAATAAAATTCCAATTAAGGAAAATTTGAAAAACTTACCAAATCTTCTTTTTCTTCTTATTTTCTTCTCTTCATTCTTTCTTTTCCTTTTTCTCTCCTTTTCTTTTCTTCTTTTCCTTCTTCTCCCTCACAGTTTCCTTTCTTTCCCATCTTTCCCTCTTTTCCTTTTTTCCCTTCTCTCTTTTCTCACTTGCACATATCCTCCTCTCTTTTGCCAATTTGAAAACACTAAATTGGTTAATTTTTAATTAATTAGACACATTGATGGATTTGATCAATTTAAACCAATCCAAGAGCCTAATTTATGCCACCACATTCTCTACTTATCTTGATCCATATTTATCATTATCTAAAACTGCAAAACATGACCAAAATTGAGCCAAATGGATGGATGAGATTAAGGAAAATGGATGGTCAAGATTTCATGATAATTTAAATGGGTCAATTTGTGTTTTGGGCCTAACTATTTATTACCCAAAATTAATAATTTAAATGAGCCTAATTTATATTTAGGCCTAACTACCCAAAATTAAAATTAATATAAGTATTATTTCATTAGTCCAAAGTTCAATTATAACCCAAATTTCATGAAATTAAATTTGGGCCTAAACAAATAACACTATTTTGGGCCCAAAATCTTAAGTTACATGAAATTATAATTAAAAAAATTACACCAAATTATACAATTGAAGTTTTTAAATACTGCGGATATTACATTAATAGTGCATACACTACTAAGGCAAAGATTACTCAGAAAAACTGTGTTTATACAATGTAAGGTGATAGTGGGAGAGGTTACCTTAAAGGCAAATCTCATTCTGTTAAAAATTCAAGATTTTAATGTCATTCTAGGAATAGACATTTTATCGCAGCATCAACTTCAGTTGATTGCTTTACCAAGCAAGTAACTTTCCAAAAGCCTAGTGAACTTGAGATGGTTTGAATTGGTGAAAGCAATGTATTTTTGTCTTGCATTATTTTGGCTTTAGAAGCGAAGTGGTTATTGCAGAAAAGCTGTGAAGCATTTTTGGCACATGTGGTGGATGTGTCAATTCAGGGAAAATAGCTTGAGTATACCTTAATTGTAAATGAGTTTTCAGATGTATTTCTAGATGAATTATCTGGAATGCCTTCGGAACGAGATTTTGATTTTGGTATAAATTTAATGCCTGAAACTACTCCGATCTTTATGCCTTCATATCGTATGGCGTTAGCGGAGCTTAAAGAGCTCAAGGTTCAATTGCAAGAATTGATTGATAAAGGCTTCATTAAACCTAGTGTTTCTCCTTGAGGCTTAATTAGACTTAGTAATAAATCATGTAAGTTTTTTTTTCATGTTAATGTGATACAAAACATATTTCTTTCTTTGCCAAAACAAACATATATACTTAAACAAATCAATGAATTTTCAAATTTTCTAATAACATATAAATTCTTTCATATTTCTAACATTCTCAAATTGACTAATTCAATTAGTATCACTTGCATCCACGGTAATCAGGATCATAACATAATTACTATTCTGCTTAAACAGGTATTTTTCATCTTGATTATAACAGAAATGCGTATATTACGTTAAATAAAATTCTTACTAGCTCACAATTCCTGCATTTGTCACGAGACTCGGTCAGGCCAGAATAAACATAAACTAATAACTAAAGCCATAAATACATTTTCATTCATGCAAATAAATAGTTAAGATTGAATGATAAATGAATGGGCTAGATGGATGGGCTTAATTCCATGCTTGGGCCTAAACAACTCATGGGCCTACATTATATATATAAGCCTAAAACAAATCCATGGCCCAACCACTTACAAACCTAAAGTTCATTCATAATTTTAGCTTACAACCCATTTCTTATAATTTAAATAAATTAATCCAAACATTATTTTGAATCCAAAAATTTAATTATAAACTGAAACCCTGAACTACATGAGATTTTAATTAAACAAATAATACCAAATTATACGATTGAAATTTTAAAATACTATGGATGTTACATGATAAATGACAATTGGATGATGCAAAGCCGTATTATGAAGTAATTTCTATACAAATAATATTTTTTAAAAAAAATTATATGTTTAAAATATAAATGACTTTCTTATTTGTTTTTATGCGTAGGTTTTTATACGTACCATGTCTACATACTATTGAGATACTCACTGAAGCTTTGATAAATTGCTTACTAGAGTGGAATATTGACAGTAAGCTTTTTTACTTTGATGGTTGCTAATTTCACTATAAATGATGCAATGATTGAGTACATTTTAGAAAAAATTTCTAGTCGTGCATTTTTATTAAATAGAAAGTTACTTCAAATGGTTTGTGCTATTCACATATTGAATTTAATTGTAAATGAGGAAAATGAGTGTGATAAATAAGAGGATTGAAAAAATTCATAGAAGTGTGCTATATTGGATTGCTGCCGCTAAAAGAGAGGAAATATTTGTTGCTAGTGTTCATAAATTGGGCATTTCATGCATTAAGAAGTTAGTTGTTGATGTTAAAACTTGATGAAAATTCACATACTTAACGCTTTACACGGCTTTGATTTATAAAGATGTTTTTCTTCGTTTGAAATAATGAGATCAACAATATAAATCTTTGGCCAGTGAAGATGAATAGAGATTTGCAAAAGAAATATGTTATAGGCTTCAATCATTTTATGAGGTGACTATATTATTTTTTGGGACTAAATATCCTATAACCAATCTTTTTTAAAAAAAAAAACATTTGTGAGATTAAATTGTCAATTTATGAATGGATGAATTCTAGTTATTAATAAATAAAATCAATGGCTGAAAAGATTATTGTAAAGTTTAATAAGTATTGGATTGTAGTTCAGGGATTAATGATAGTGACAATTATTTTGGATCCAATATATAAGAGTATTACTTTTCTTTGTTACATGGAGACAATTGTGGGAATGAGATTAAAAAAATTTAAGACTTTTGTTATGATTTGGTTAAAGATTATCAGTTTCGATATAAGTAAGTTGAAGAAAATTATCAAATAAAATCATTAGTTGCTTCATCGTCTAATTTAGATGTATACCTCACAAAATTTGGGTCACGTTTGGCACGCTTTAACTTATTTGAAGACTCAAGTTCTAGTACCAGTCACATTAAGTCTGAATTAGACTATTATTTGGGTGAGCCAATTATTCTAAGAACTGAAAATTTTGATATATTGAATTGGTGGATAGCGAATTCATCAAAATATCATATTCTACAAGTAATTGCTAGAGACATTTTAGCCATTCTTATTTCTACAATTGTCTCTGGGTCAACTTTCAGTACTAGTGGTAGATTTGTGTTTCCACATCATAGCAGGCTTCATTCAAAAACTTTGGAGGCTTTAATATGTGCTCAAGATTGGTTTTGGGCAGAATTTAATAGTAGAAAAATTTATTTGTATTTTTATAAAAATAATTTTTCTATTTCATTATAATATTATTACTTTTATTTAGGATTTATGATATTTTATGTATGAATTTGTAAAATAATTATATATTTTTATGAATTATTGTAATTAATTTTATTTTATGTTGAATTAATGTTAAAAATTTATAGTTTTTATGCCGCGAAAAATTCACTGATATTCGCATCTATTTAATAAATATTAAATAACCATTTAAGCGGATTTAGTATTACATTTTTTTAGTAGATGTAAATGTGAGTTTGAAAGTATTCATCTAAAATTTGATCCGTTGTCATCCCTAATAATATAGTCAATTGGAATAATACTGTAACAATTTTTTTTGATAAATTTTTTAAAATTGAATTTCAATTTTTTAATATTTATACTAAAAAATTTAATATAATACTTTATTTTAAAATTTTATCAAAATTTTTTTAAAACTTTGTATACTATAAATAAACATATGGTGTAAAATGTGGATGGTAACTTTTGACATAAAAAAATTACTTAAAAATAAAATAATATATCAACTCTTAATTGTCAAAAATTGTTAGTTCAAAATTTTTAGTTCTACATTGAATTGTATACTTGATAACACAAATTTTTTCTAGCATTTCGATCCGCACTCTTCTAAAACGCACAACATTCTTGACATCAAGAATTATATTAACAAAAAAAAAATCAATACTTAAAAATTCTTATCCGATGGTAAACGGTAAAACACGTTTTCTCACTTGTGTGTTGATTGTGTAGCAATGTGGGTAAAAATGAAGTGTTTCTCTAAGCCTTAAAATACAAAATCACAACCTCTCGCATCCCTAAACATTCCAAAGGAAGGGAAGGGAAGGGAAGGGAAGGGAAAGGCATTAATATCTCGCCCCCCTCGTCCGCTACAGAAAGCCAGAAGAAATATGGTTAGAAGATGGACAACTCCCACCCACTCATTCTCTCAATCATCATTCATACCAATACAATAATATAACACCTCTTCCTTTCTCTCTCTTTCATAAATCCTACAAGTAAAATTACAACATCAATAACAAAAATAAAAAATAAAAATAAACCCACTACTTCCCCACTTCACTCTTCCTCTCTCTCGACCAGACTAGTACTTTATGATTTTTGTACACTTTCTCTCTTCACAATTTCTCTCTCTCAATCTCTCTTCTAAGAAAGCCATTTTTTTTTCTTCTTAATTTGTCTTTCTATATAATCCCATATTTCTTTTCAATTCTTGATCTAAACGCTTGAAGAATTTTGTGTGTTGTGTATTCTTTACTTTTCTTCATTTGGGGATATATATTTTTCTCTCTCTCTTTCTTAGATTCCAAGCACTGAAAAAAATGTCACTGGAAATGGCGTCTGAACGTGTTTGTTATGTTCACTGCAACTTCTGCAACACCATTTTAGCGGTATAACACTCGATTCTCTTTCTCTCTAGCTGTGTATAACATCAGTCTTCTCTCTCTTTTCCCTGTTCATCAGTACCAGTAAGCCTAGCTTTTACAGGTAAACGGTGATTTTGGGGGTTGGGAGAATAAACTGAAATTCAGCTGAAAAGACGTGTTAAAATGATTAGGTTTGAAGGAATAAATCGTAACCCAATTTGTAAAATGACATTTTCCTTCAAAATTTTCCTTAAGCCATCGTGGATCATGAGATTTCTAGATTTCACTTGGAAATAGTTGAGAATTCTGTCTTTCAGGTCGATATTTTATGAGAAATTTCAACTGGTTTTTTCTTCAAAGAGCACCGACATGGATCAAAAAATTTATGGTCATATTTTATGAGAAATTTTAGTGGCAGAAGTTTACGCGAGAAAATTTATATATGGTCATAGTAAGACAGCTTTTGAATGCCATGAATTGAAACCACAAGTGTGTAAAGAGATATTGGAATCGATCAGCGATCGCAGCCCAGTTTTTCTTTGGAGCCCTTGAAGATATTTGATTTCTCAAACTCTAGAAAAATAAGTTTTTTCCACAGAAGGACTTATACAGATATTAATGTTGAGATTATGACTAGGGCTACAGGTAGGTATTAGGGTTCTTCCAAGTGATGGTAAAAGTCCAGGTGAAGCTTTTTGTTTCTTAGCTTTACAGAAGTTTACAGGATTTTTCAAGTCTTCTGCAAACAAGCCTTGCAACTGAGATTGCTTTTTTATTCATTTATCTTGTTAATTTACTAGTAATAATCTCTTATCACAGCTGCTCGCTCATCAATATCAGTAAATTTCCATGTGATGCAGCACTCAATTGTTTAATCTCTCTCTTCATTTCTTTCTTTCATGGTGGGTGCTTCTGTTGCTGTATATACTGTGGCACTGAAGCCTCGTTTTGATAACAAAATTAAACGTGATCAACTTGTTTTTTCTTTCTTGCATAGTTTCGGGTTTGGTTTTCTTTTGAAGTACATAGAGGATTGTTTTTCTTTCTTTATACAACTATTTGTGGTAGAGAGAGCAGTCAAAGCCATGGAAAATGAAATGCTTTTGCCTTTCGAACTCCTTTCATCATAATACAGCTCTGTCAAAAACAACAATAGCCCTTATTGAAAATCGAATTAAAAAAAAAAAAACAAAATAATGAAGATCTTAAACACTGCACTTAGGTTGGTGAATCAGTAGTCTTCATTGATGATACTATCTTTTTTTCTTTATTCATGGCGATTTTTTATTTCTGCGATTACTAGTCATGGCCTTTATGGTTTCCTTTCCAGTCACGTCCTTTTCATCTCTCTCTGGGCTTATTTTCCTTTCTCTTATCGTCTCGCTTGCGGTGTCAGTCACAAAAGTCAGGCGCACCGAGAGAGAAATAACATTATTTGAAGCAAATAGAGAAATTGTAATTTATATTTGGAAAAATACTTATAATTAATTATTTCCCATGTGAGGTCTTTTGTGATCTGCTAAATTATTTGGTTTCCGTCCTTGGAAAAAACAACAATACATATCTCTTTACTCTTCAACTAAGTCCTAAAGAGATCACCAACGAAGTATTTAACAAGTCCTTAAGAGATCTACATGCATTCATCATCCTTCTTCTTCTTCTTCTTTTCGCTCCCTCACACGATGTTCTTGATTTTGTATCATCTTAACATGGAGCCTTGTCATTATTCTTCTTCTCCTATTTTCTTCTTGTATTTCTCTAGATATTGCAGGAAAAATCTGTGCTTACTGAAACTTTCGTTGTTAATTTATAGAGTTGTGTATAGGTTGGTGCGTAGTTGTAGTTAATATTAATGCAATTTAATGGAAGTTGCATTGAGAGTTGCCATTTTGAAGCTATAAAAATTTCTATGCTTGTGATTTCGGTTTTATTTCGATTATATGTCTTAATTGTTTTAAGAAATATGAAGCCAGATCTGCCTACGAAGGTAATGTTCTCTTAGTAGGGTTTGAAGATGGTGCTGCAACAAAGAAAAATGTTCTTCTTATTAAAAGCCATTTGGATTCAAACTTGAGTATATAATTAAACTTTGATGTGTTTATATAAGAGACAGAGATAGATTCATTAGAGAGAGTAACAGATCAGTTACAAAGTGTAATAACTCCAAAATGTAGTTGAATTTCTTCAGATTTCAGGTGCATGTTATTGTTTGATTTATACTCCATTAAAATGCATGATTGCAGGTCAGTGTTCCTTGCTCCAGTATGTTCAACGTTGTGACAGTTAGATGTGGGCATTGTGCCAATTTGCTGTCTGTCCATGTGGGATCTTCGCTTCAAACACTTCCTGTACAAGATCCTCAGGTATATTCAACATTGTTTTGGCCTCCACTTTGCAGACATTCTAATGCCCAAGTGAATTTTATATTGTACACAAGAATAGAGTAATAAACAAGATTTATGAAAGGATGAATGCATTTGTTTCAGTGACTGAGATTCCAAACTTATTTTTCAGGACTTCTCTTTTTATTATTTTATTATGATAAGTTTTCATAAAATAATAGGAACCAATTATTGTTGGTTCAGTTTGATTTGACCTTTCCTCTTTTTAATATATCAACTTTTCCTTCGTGGGGTTCTTTATATATGTATATGTAAAGCATTTCGTTTATTATGTTCTAAAATTATGGCCAAGCTAAGTCAAAGTAGCTTTAATTAAATGTCTGTAGATGCTCAAACAAGGGATTATATATTTATTTATTTTCGTTATTTTTGACTATTTTATGATTTGCTTGAAAGAAGATGCAGAAACAACACTTAAATTTTGAAGATTCAATTAAGGACTCCGGATCATCTTCAAAATGCAACAAGTTTTCTTCTGCATTTGAGTCTGCAGGGCATGAAACTCCTCGAATGCCGCCAATTCGTCGTTAGTCTCTCTCAAGTTATCTCTATTGCATATATAAATGTTCAAAATTAACATTTAATTATGAACATTTCATGTACATATATAGATATCATTTCTATAGCAAAGTATAATATCCCCCAACGAAAAGGTTTAATGCATAACTAACAATCTTGGCTTAATTTATTATAGACATGGACACAACTGGCAAAAGTAAATAAGTTAATATATCTCACCAGCATGGTTAACTTTTCATGAAGAATCAGTTTCCATAGAAAACTCCATCTCCCATCTGCTAGATGAGCATCTGATTTTTTTCTTCCATCAGATATGCATGGCCCATTTGAGATGGTGACTTTACATAACAAATTTGAGTACTCGTTATTAATTACATGGACAGTGCATGCTATCAAACATCAATGCATCATACACAAAAGATATTAATTGCAATACATTGCCCCAGATCATATAAATACTGAGTCGTTTTACCGCTTATTTTAACATTTTTTACAGCTAGTTTTCAATGTGATATGGCATGTTGTTTTTGTCCATTATACAGATTGCAGATAGCACAGAACCTAAATAGGGCTGTTAACATAAAAAATAATAATAATAATAATAATCTCCCCATTCGATTTTAGGATAGATTTGCGCCATCATTCGTACAATAATACAGTGTATATAATTGAGAAACTGCTCTGAGTTGCCTACAGCTCTAAGAGCAATGGATGGACCGCCAGAGTTTTTGACAGAAGGAATGTTACAGACTCTTAAGTTATCTACATGGTCATTATCCTTAGTCTGTAAACTTCAAATTTTACTTAATTTTTTTAGCAAAAGTTTTAGACTTAGCTAGATATGTAGGCTAGATTACATTAATAGTATTTGATGACTTAAAAGTTGTGTCAATTACTATTAAACTTACTAGAGATTCTCAACTGTCATAAATAATGCAGCCCCAGAGAAGAGACAACGAGTTCCTTCTGCATACAATAGGTTTATCAAGTAAGTTTCAACATATGCTTCCTAATTATTACTTAGTTTTTTATTCTGACCTCTCTCTCTTTCTCTTTCATGTTCAAACAATTATAAAATATTAAACTTAATTACAGAGAGAATAAACATGGTTATTATGAATAGTGTAGTAGGATTTGGTACTGAAATTAATGGGTGTTTCCTAATTAATTAAATTTGCAGGGAGGAAATCCAAAGGATTAAGGCTAGTAATCCTGACATCAGCCACAGAGAAGCTTTTAGCACAGCAGCAAAAAATGTAAGCTGTGTGCTAACATTGATTTTAGTTATATGGAATGTGGGTAACGCATTTTGCTTAGTTTGTCCACTTCTTCTATCTTGAATTATTTACTGTGAATTTCTTTTTTTATCTCAACTAAATTAAAAATTTGAAAGTCGGATTTTTAATGGTAAATTTCCAGCTCAGTTGTTATACCCCACATTTGATCACAAGTATTGATGCATTTTAAAATCGTGTAAGGTATCTAGAAAGTTCAAAGCAGACAATATTTACATCTAATGTTTTTTGAACTTAAAAATTAAGAAAAAAAAAATGTGGTTCTAGCTGAGAAAGTATATACTAAAATTCAAGATTGGAGACTTCCATTGCATAGAACTCAAATGGATTAAGTGAGAACAGACATTCTAGTTTAACAACAAATCAATTTCTTTAGTTATTTTTGCTTCATATCTATTTTCCTTTGTCTTTTTGTTCTATTCCTTTAGGTTGTTGACTATTCCTAATAGGAAGTTTAGCAGTCTACTCTCCTTGACTAATGCCTTGGAAATTAAGGTAATAGAAGAACAATTATGAAATCTCTTTTTTTTTTAAGAAAAATATGGGAAAAAATATTTAATTTGTAATTGAAATCTTAATCACCTTCTAAATATGACCTATTGTTGACCAGACTTGTGGATGACCTAGTTCATTATAAATCTTTATAGTTCCAACTATGACATTGTGATTTCACAGTACTAGAACCAGAGGCTATTAGCTATCTACTAATCTACTTCAAATATTTATCTGCAACTTACGGAAATTTTATGGCCATCTTATCCTCTATAACTAATGGATGGCCATGTTAACAAAATTAACATCAAATACTTATCATGTTGGTTCACATTCTCGGATTCCTTGAATACACTGTAAAAGTTTTGAGGATTCCCAACCTAAATGTTAAAACTTCTTTGATAAGAGTTTCCTCGGAATTACATTGAATTCCTCCTTGCACATTAGCATTGGAAAACACCTAAGCTTTAAATTTCAAGCTAGTGTTTGCAGTCAATATACTTTCCCAGTGTCATGCACTTGTGTTTCCCCAGTGACTTAAGGTTTAGGTCTGGAATTTATCTAGCTTTAGAACATGAAAGAGAGGGACAAAGGGGATAGAGCAAAATTTTATTAAAAGAAGCTTGTGTCTTTGGTCTACGTGAACACATATATGATTGAAAATGGTAACAAAGTTATAGTTAATCCCGTTAACACTTTAAAGAGAAATGTAGTATATATGAGATTTTATGTGGAGAAGTAAATAAGCTAGCGTAAATTTTTATTCTGATGTTATTATCCGTGGTACAATTAATATCATAGATATATGCTTCAATCTCCGTTTCTAAGATTTTTATTTTTTAATATTCTCGTTTTATGTATGATAGTAAGACCACAAAACCTGAGCAACTGACTGTCTGTCTAGCAGAATATATACTAGCTAGAACTCATTAATGTACTAATACAATGTAATCATGTTTGCATGAAAATATGACTTTCTAAACCCTCATCTCATGATACCATTTCCCTCTAATTTCTTGTTTGTAATCATGTTGAAATAGTCTCTTTGCTTTCTTGATGCATTTTGTTTCTGTATCTAATTTAATTTTCTTCAGTACCCAATAATTTTTTTCAAAAACTAGACAATTTCAGCTTTTAGGCAGCGCAATATTATCTCTAAGTAGTGTTAATAATTTGTGTTATGCAGTGGGCGCATTTCCCTCACATTCACTTCGGACTAAAGCTGGATGGCAATAAGCAAGCAAAGCTGGACCAGGCATATGCAGAGGGCACTCAAAAGTCTAATGGATTCTACTAAAAACAAATGTTACATATATCCTGTGAGCAAAAGCGGAAGCTGAAGCAAAATCAAAAGTTTTATATATATATATATATATATATACACTTTGTGTATTTATTGAAAAACAAAAAAAAAAAAATTGAACAAGGCTGATGAAGTCTCCTAATAACCAAATAGGAACGGGTCTCTTTGAAAACTTTGTAAACTTATTACGTGTGTTGTTCCTTTTCTAACTCTATAAGAAGAGCTTTCTATTCTAGTGATTGCATTTATAATATATATAATTGTTGAACTTTCCTCATTATTAATCAGATAATATATATATATATATATATATATGAATATTTTAAGTGAACAACATTCTATAAAACAATGTGCATTTGCTTTTATCACAGGTATATAGAAGAATTTCTCTCTCCCTCCTTTTCACTGAATTTCCAAGGAGGACATAATGGATAGCCACGTTGTCTACAGTGGTAGGGATAGAGGACCACTTTGCCAATATCACTTTCCATGATTTGGTGCTCCACTTCAACGGATTCACCCCTATTTTTAGTCTTGATTATTGTTGTCTGTCAATTGCGACATCGTCTTTTCTTTTTCTTAATAATTTCTATTCTTAAAAAAAGTTTAAAACATATATATATATATATATATTTATCTAATAAAGTGATGAATATGATACATACAAAGCACAGTACCATAATGAATATAATGAATAATGTTAGAATACAAATTCATATAATAAAATTATATTATTATCATATATATATATATATGTATTGGCAAAGTAGAGAATCTCAGTATTGTAACTGAGAATAGTGCAAATATATATATATATATTAAGAGGCACAAAAAGAAGGTAAGAAATGATGGATATAAGCAATTGCCCCTTGTATATACACTTGCCAAAGTTCAGTATATGATAATTATCTTTTTCCAATGGAAATAAGGAAATTTGGTACATGGCACGAAAATCACGCAGACAATAAACGACACATCAGCTTGGGATGCACAAACCAACTTTTGTAATAATATATGCTTAGGTTGGCCACCCTAATCATGAAAATATTCTTAACAGAGTACTGACTAAACAAATCCTTCCGTAATTGTGTATTATTATTGTTATTATTATTCAAATTTTAGCAGCCACAGCTTGAAAACCCTAAAGTATCTTTTTACTTTCTTTTGGAGGACACTCTCTTGGAATGCACAAACAACTCTTTTTAAGTCTTAAAATGAACGAGCAAGATTACAGCTTTAAAAATAAATAAATAAACTATTGCCAGCCAAAGAAAGAAGCAAGAGAACCCTATATTTTCTCTGAAGAGCTGCTAGAAATTCCAGCCCTTTGGCCTGGATGCAGCTAAGACATCAGTCTCTCTTTTTTTCTTCGATGAAAGCAACTCTTAATTAAGTTACTTAGTTGTTTAATTTGATTAGGTAATTTAGTCATCAATGGTTTACTTAACTCACAGCGTATTCCACAGGTCTCTTTTCTCTCTCTCTCTCTCTCTCTCTCTCTCTATATATATATATATAAAGGATAATTCCTGAACTGTTAACTCATTTCTCTAACAAGACCTGTGGCATGAATATGATACAGCAGTTAGCAATAATGCTTCAGTCAGGCTGACGTGATATGATGAAACCCTACATATATAGTTCTATTCTTTCACAAACGATCATATGATCATTTTTTGAAGATTATATCTCGTGGCCCTTGATAATTTTTCACCGTTGATTTTTTATCAACAGAACTTGATTTTCACGTGGGTCCTATTTTTGGTACCACCCCCAATTTGCCTTTGTTCTTTATATACATTTCAAGTGGATGCATGCATTGCTTCCCCTCATCACTCCCATAACTTACAAAATTGTTGTGATGATAATCTTGTGTTGTAACAAAATCCTTGAATTGTAAAGATACAATGGGAAAAATATATCTGATAACTGCTACCCGGAGAGAGAAGAGAGAGAATAGAAAAGGAGTCATAATATGAAATGTTAAGTGGAATTTGTCTGTTGGGATGAGGCTAGTAGTACAGAATCCGTAATGTCTAATCATGTAGTTTGTATTTTGGAAGTAAGTGTGTTGTATATTTGTGAGTGGGTCTTGTCTAAAAAGATATATGATATTTACTTATTACGGCTTAAAATGTCTGAATTAGACTGTCATGTCATGTCACTATAATAATAAACCTTATAAGCTAGGGCTAGGGCTAGGCTCTCTCATCTCTGGTTTCTAATATAAACAGAAGAGGGTGTTGCCGCTGCCGACGCTGCAACTGTTGCAGCTGCTTTCTCACTGAAGCGGAAGCAGACAATGAAGCTCAGTTAGTCAGTAATGACATAACCTTTTCTCGTTGCCAGCATCAATGCTGAGATACTTTGAAATTTCCCACTTCATACGTTTTAGTTTTAATTCTGATATGATAACTCTGTACCCCACTTACCAGCATGGGCAGGGCACATTATTATTAAACACAACATGCATCCTTTTCAATTCTTTTGTGTCTTTTTGGTCAAATTCTTAATTACATATGTTAGCGTTTCACTTTTGTTTTCCTTATTTTTTTTATTATTTTTTTCAAAAAAAAAGGAAAAAAAAAAGATTTTTGTAAAAGTTAACATTCAAATCAATAATCATATTGCTTGTCTTTGTCGTTTTACTAATGTCTTTGATCTTTCATTATTGTGTTTGTTTGTCCGAATCTCATTAAGAAATTATTATGTTGCTAACTTTAGATTGCTACAACTTTATTATTACAAAAATAAAAATAAAATAAAAACCTAGTACATAATGAATGATCTAAGGTATTTAATATATATATATATATATATACATATTATAATTATTTTTTAATGTAAACTTGTTAAATTTTAAACTTTTTAATATGTGTGCATTCATATAATCAAAAAATATTATTGTGATAAGTTGTGTTTTATTAACAATTAATTACTAACTCCACAATATTAAGAGTGTTTACAAATATTTAAATTCATGTCACAAGACATTATTCTCTTGAATATTAACCATCTTCCTTTAACGATCAAATGATTTATAGAATATTGGTTGTGATGAACTAATTAAATTAATTATGAAAGAAGTAAATTAAAAAAGCTATTGACAATCCTCTACTTCTTTCAAGATATTTCCAATTTAGTTCTTAGTGCTTCTTGTGATTTCAGAACAATCCACCTCATTCATATATGAAGGTCGCAATTATGCATTAATTCCACTAATTTTCTTCACAAAATTAAGATATGACTGATGCATGCCAAAAGTGCGAATTACTTCAATAATGTTTGATACATAATTATTTATACAAACTCTTATATGATAACTTATATATCATTATTTTTTTTTATTTTCACATCATTTACTCATTTATTTTATTAATTTTTACTTCTTTTATGATTTTATGCTAAGCATGTTTTGATTAATGCTATGGATATAGTTTTTGTATGTATATATTGTATCAAATTCCATTTATATCCTTTTTTAGTAGCAATTGAATGGATAATAAGAAGGCTGTTAGTGTCAGTTTGATAAAAATCCTATTTTCTTGCCAAAATTGTCATGAAATTAACATCTTGTATCTGCATATTTACACTAATATATATATATATATATATTATTGATGCAGCAAAAATTCTTTTTTAGACTCTGTACACCAGCTACGATCTTCTTCATCTTTTCTTGTCCGCTAGCTTCTGTTTGCGCTCACAATCAAAAGCTATTGGGTAAAAAGTCAGTTATTCGGTAAAAACCCTTTAATGTTTAAATCAAAGTTTTAATTTTTTTATATTTTTTTTAGAGAAAGAGAAAGCTAAAAGAGAATAGTAATATTTTTCTCCAAAGTTTCAACAGTCGTATCTAGTTATAACTCATCTCCTTTTATAGGTGTTGTTATCTCCTTATTATGGCAGAACATTATGAAATCTAGCAATCAGAATCCCACTATGTGAGAATTACAAAGATTTCATAGGTTAAGCATCGGCTTCCAGATTTGGCGGCATCGTATTCTTAGGATTCTTATTATGTAAGAAGCTTAATTTAACAAGAATCCTTATTACAGAATAATCCGGGAATGTATGGGAAAAAGATAAATTATTCACTAATACATAACTGTAGAGAGGTCTTGGCAATTTTTGTTTAAGGATTATTATCCTGAGATAAGTTCTGACGCTGTCTGGCCTAAACCTTCGTAAGCTATAGCCAAGACCTTCATTAAGCTATATTCGATATCCTTATAAGCTATTGCCAAGACCTTTATAAACTATGACTGAGACCCTCGTGTAGCTGGGACCCTTGTAAGCTGTGGCCTAGACCTCAATGAGATGTGGCCGAGATCTTTATGTTACGTCATTAGGATAAGACTTAATCTAAGCTTCTTGGCAAATCTGAGAGGTCTCGACTTTCATCTTTCCTGAAGTCTTCGGCATACCCTTTATTATCAAGCCGACTCAAGGTCTCTTCCTTCTTTTGCCAGATAAGACCTGGGATTCTCTTATCACTTGAAATAGCTCTCTTTGGGTAGCAGTTGGTCTCAGAATACCATTCGTCATTTCCTGTAGAATTATTTCGAGCTTTTATTCTTCTGGGCCTTGTGCATACTGGACTATATTCAACATCAAGTCCCCTAGTTTTAGTTAAGAAAACTGTTCCTTAATTAAAACTAAAGATGACAGTTCTGAAGAGACACACCTGTCTGTCACAATTAAATATTTAGTTGGATGTCTACTCGTTTTCTTAACGTGGCAAATAATGATTGGCTAGAAAGATCCCAACATTTTGGATCCCAAGAGATCTAACTGCCCCTAATGATGGTCGCCCCCTTTAAATACCCCACCTTTACCTTTTTATCTTTTTACGCCATCACTTTTTCTTTGCAAACAATTTCAACAGTACAACAACAGCAACACCTCAGTTTCGAGTTTCACACTTCAAGTTCTTCAATTCTTCAACAGTAAGTTTCTTCTATTCTCATTCTATTTATCGCAATTGATTTGTGACATATCTAATTGATTAGAAAAATTGGTAAACATCTTCTTAGATTTAGAGACCTTTAGGTTAATTCTCGAGTTGCTGAGGATCCTAGAATGGCCTTTAACTCTCATTTTTCTTATGTAAAAACAGAAAATGACTTATGGGGGAAACAACTCCATTGGGGAGCAAGCCATTGTCTCAATCTCCTCCCCATCTCTAGTGAGGAGAGACTTAGCATACTTTGAGGCAGATAGATTTACTTCGACTATAATCGAAATAGACCTATAAGCATACACTAGGCCATACAAAATCCCTGAGGGGATTTATCTTAGGTCCCTGAAGCAAACGAGCTTCCAAGTTGCCCTCCAAAGGGCGAGATAGCCTTCAACGAAGAATTTTTCCATATAGGTGTTAGATTGCCTATTCAGCCATACTTTACCCGAATTTTTACTTCCTTTGGACTCTCTCCCTACCAATTAAACCTTAACAGTTGGAGAGTTATATCTAGTCTGTTCATCATGTGGCACCAAATATCAGATCTTGACCCCTCCCTTGAGAAGATTGAATACATGTTTATATTGAAAAGGAATCCCACAAATAGCCCTGGGTGGTTTTACTTCCAGAACCGAGCTGGCGAGAAGAACCCCATTATTGGCAACCCTACCTCCAACAAAACCTATAAGAAAAAATGGTTTTTTGTTGGAGGTAATTGGAACTCAACCCTACACTTTCACATACTCAGACTCTTTGGTGAAGCTATCCTTTAGAGTAGCAAGCCAACATTAGATCCTCCTAGCCATGCAAGGGTAAAATTGGTTAGGTCATTAGCTTTTAACCAGAACATTCTACTTTTGAAAGATGAACTACTTAGTTCGGGCCTGGTGGATATCTGTGTATCTAAATATCAATTGGCCTCGAAAAAGGCCACTCTTCGAGGTATTCTCACAATAACTCATTCTTGGTGTTGGGGTCGCAGTGACTAACTGTAGTCTTATTTGCGTTTACAGATAAAATGACTTACAAGAATATTACTCCAAACCTTTATGAGGTCTTGTAAAGATTGGCTCGAGAGAGGAGAGCCAAGAAGGCCCCTCAAACTAAAGCTGCCCAAAAGGGTCCAGCCAAGGTTTCGGGAGTTTTAAAGGTAATTAGCGCCTCTAGCTATGTCCACCCTAAAGCACTTGTAAAGGGGATAGTAATCCGCAGTCCGACGCCTCTTCCTCCGACTCCTCCTGCTAATAACGGAAAGGGGAAGCGCAAGGCTAAAACTACAGTCTCGGAGGAAAAGGTCAAAAAGAAGAAACAAATGTTTGGCCAAACCGACAAGGAGTCAGTCAGATTGCTGAAGCTTTTTCCCAAAGATATCTTCAAGGAAAAGAGGGGGCTCTTCACACATTTCTTCTTCTGCATCAACTTGCAGGTTCAAAGCATCAGTGACAAATTTTCTGTAGATATCACTGGGCTCTCAGAAGAGTTGTTCCTGAACTTCTAGTTGAAATGGCTGGGTCGGGTGAGTTTACTTTCCCTCATTCTTGTATTGTAAACAACTGATTGTAACTAATCTCCTAATAGTTCAACATTTATAATCTTTTAGCTCTTTTATTCAACCATGTTGCAACATGGTGCCCTTACCGAATATTTTTCCGAAGCCTCAAAGGCTGAAAAGAAGGCTGAGAAGGTGAAGACAAACTTGGCTTCCACAGAAGCAAGTATGAATTCGACTTTGGCATAGTGAGTCGAGAGCGAGAGGAGCTCCAAATAAAGGTGGCCACGGCTGAGTCATCTTAGTCTGAGGCAAATAATATGGTAGATGCTTTGAAGTTTGAGCTGACCAACCTAAAGGAAGAGGGAAAAGCTAGTCTCTAAAGCTTGAATAAAGCGTGTGAAGAGCTACGAGCGAACTTAGACTCTGAGAAGAAAAAATCCACGCTTCTAGCCAAGAAGGTTGAGGACGACGAGGCAAAAATGGGGGTTAGGCTTCGCGATCAGGTCAATGATAGCATTGACCTGACTTGCGAGACATTCCAAGGTCAATATCTTGACCTAGACCTAGGTTGGCTATATAAGGCCTTAGGGCGTCAAGCTCTAGCAGGAGGAGGAGAGCACTCTGATGAGGTATTCCCTGAAGGGAAGGGGCATCTTAATTTGAAAACCAAGTATGTGCCCCCAATGGAGTTTACTTCCGGCCCCTCTACTGAGCCCTTAGCTGCAAATGTTCTTGTGGAAGTCTCTTCCACGGAGGAGATAGAAGCTCTTCCTGCTGCTCTGACGTTTCCTCTAACTGACATGGCGACTCCTTCAGCAGATCTGACTCCTCCTATTAACCCCCCAACTGATCCCATCGTAGAAATTGTTTAGTTTTTTTTTCTTTGTAATGTAATATTCGACTGATTAATAAAATTCACATTTGCAATTCTAAATGTTACATTCTTTTAGATCTATCATCTCATTTCAACACTTGGTACTTTTGTGTCCTTCAATCATATTCTGAACTTGTAAATAATTTGAATTTAGTTAACTGATATCTCAAGCTAACTACCCTTAATGTGTTGATTTTACCCTTTGAATGCTGTAAGGCTTGCACCTCTCACTAGTCATCCAATAACCCATTTTGTTCTTTCTTTTTTTAGCCAGGTGATATTATTTTTGAAAAAGTAAAAAGCTGAATGCTTGGGAACCGTTTCATCCATGTCTGGGCTTTGGGCTTTGGGCTTTGTTTGAGCTAATAATGCTGTTACCTCAAGAAAAAATGAGAGCTGAACGCTTGGGAACCATGTCACCCATGTTTGGGTTTCAGTAGGAGATTACTCTAAAGCATTTGACGAAACCATCCGGGAACCTCTTTTGCTCATGCTCTTCAAGACCATGCTCAGGGTTTGATTGAGCTGAGGATACAATTACCTCGGGAAAAGCTGAAAGCTGAACGCCTGAGAACTGTGTCATCCATGTTTAGACTTCGGAAAGAGATTACCCCGAGGCATTTAACGAGACCATCTGAGAACCTCTTTTTCTCATGCTCTCTGAAACCGTGCTCAGGACTTGATTGAGCTAAGGATACGATTATCTCGAGAAAAACTGAAAGCTAAACTCCTGAGAACCGTGTCACCCATGTTTAAGCTCCGGAAAGAAATTATCCAGAGGTGCTTGACAAGACCATCCGAGAACCTCTTTCGCTCATGCTCTCTGAGATCATGCTCAGGGCTTAATTGAGCTAAGGATACAATTACCTCGGGAAAAACTGAAAGCTGAATGCTTGGGAATCATGTCACCCATATTTAGGCTTCGGGAGGAAATTACCTTGAGGTATTTGACGAGACCATCCGAGAACCTCTTTTACTTATGCTCTCAGAGACCATGCTCAGGGATTGATTTAAGCTGAGGATACTATTACCTCGGGAAAAGTAAAAAGCTGAACGCCTAAAAATCGTGTCACCCATATCTAGGCTTCGGGATGAGATTACCCCGAGGCGTTTGACTAAACCATCCGAAAACCTCTTTTGCTTATGCTTTCAGAGACTGTGCTCAGGGATTGATTTGAGCTGAGGATACTATTACCTTGAGAAAAGTAAAAAGCTGAACGCCTGAGAACCTTGTCACCCATATCTTGGCTTCGGGAGAAAATTACCTCGAGGCATTTGACGAGACCATCTGAGAACCTCTTTTGCTCATGCTCTTCGAAACTGCTCTCAAGGCTTAATTGAGCCGAGGAAAATATTACCTCAAAAAAACTAAAAGCTGAACGTCTGGGAACCTGCCACCTATGTATGAGCTTCGAGAGGAGATTACCCCAAGACATTTGATGAATCCATCCGAGAAACTCTTTTGCTCATGCTCTCCGACACTATGCTCTAGGCTTTGTTTGAGCTATGGATAATATTACCTCGAGAAAAATAAAAAGCTGAACTTCTAGGAACTGTGTCATCCGTGTCTAGGTTTCGGAAGAGATTACCCCGAGGCGTTTAACGAGACCATTTGAGAACCTCTTTTGCTCATGCTCTCCGAGACCGTTCTTAAGGCTTAATTGAGCTGAGGATAATATTACCTCAGGAAAACTTGAGAGCTGAACGTTTGGGAACCATGTCACTCATGTCTAGGCTTCAGGAGGAGATTACTTCGAGACATTTGATGAATCTATCTGAGAATCTCTTTTGCTCATGTTCTCCTAGACCGTGCTTTGGGCTTTGTTTGAGTTAGGGATAATATTACCTCGGGAAAAATAAAAAGCTGAATGTTTGGGAGTCGTGTCACTCTTGTCCAGGCTTCAAGAGGAGATTACCTTAAGATGTTTAATGAATATAAGCTTTTGCTTTATCTGATGGCTAACTTCAGAATTGAAAAATAAAAAGTAATTTTATTAACTTCTAAGGGAATTTGCTACAAAAATTTTCAATGCTTCTAAGGGTAATACAACTTTAAGCGTTCAGTATTTCAGGGCTTTTGAACTCGGTTCCTGTTAAGAGATTCCAGCTTATAAATTCCGGGTCTGAAGATTTAAGTGACTTTGTAAGCCCCTTCTCAGTTTGCACCTAAAACGCCCTCTCCTGAAACCTTGGTATTCAGGGTTACTTGTCTCATGACCCAATCCCCTAGCTGAAAGGAACAGTGCAAAACCTTTTAGTTGTAATATCTTACTACCCTTTATCATGGCTATTTTTCTCTTTTCTTCAAGCAAATCTAATTCAAAACATAAGCCCTCGTCGATGAACTTCTCATCATAATTGTTAACCTGGGAGGTTGGTATACTCACTTCTATCGAAATCATTGCCTCACACTTGAAAGTCAAGTTATAAGGAGTTTCTCCTATGGCAACCTTGGGTGTGACTCGGTATGCCCAAAGGACCTTAGGAAGTTTGTCAATCAATGCACCATTTTGCTCCTTGAACTTCTTTTTGAGGGCTTTTTTGATGATCTTATTGGCTGCTTTCACTTGTCCATTGGCTTTATGATGAGCTGGAGTTGCGAATTTGAGGTTAATCGCAAAATCTAAGCAAAACTCTCTGAAGTTTACATTGTCAAACTGCTTTCTATTATCTTTGATCAGCACTTGAGGTATTCCAAACCTATAGACGATGTTATGCTTAACGAATGTCGTGCCCCTTTTTTTCTGTGATAGCCGCCAAAGGTTCTACTTCCACCCACTTTGTGAAGTAGTCGATAACCACTACCGTATACTTAATGTTTGCACGTGCTTGCGGTAAGGGTCTAATGAGATTGTGCCCCTACTAGGAAATAAGGACTCGCTAGGGAAGTTAGCTTCTCTGGAGGTTATCTAGGAATGCAATCATGCACTTGACACTCATGACACACTTTAGCTAGCTGCACTGCATCTCGAGAAAGTGTTGGCCATTAATATCCTTGCTCCAATATTCAATGGATCATAGCTCTATTTGCCACATATCTCTCAATGGATTTCATCTAGGGTCCAAGTAGCTTCATCAAGTCTCAGGTATTTTAAGTAGGGAATACTGTACCCTTTCTTGTATAGCTTTCCATCAATGATGGTATATCTTGCCGACCTATTTCTAACCTTTCTCGCCTGATCTTTATCTTCCGAAAGTTTGCCATCTTAAATTTGCCATCTTGAATATAAGATCTTATCTCATCGACCCAACAATAATGCGGATCTAATTGAGATACATAACTCATGTTGTCTTCACCTTCTGTGCTTCTTTGTTCTAGTACTTCTATTGGTACCGAGGCGGGAATACTTCCTTTAAACGTAGAGGCTAGTTTTGCTAGCATGTCTGCCTTTTAATTTTCAGCTCTTGAAATCTGCTTGATTCTGATAATCTTCAACACACTCAGTACTTGCTTGGCTTTTTCCAAGTATGCTTGCATATTACTTCGCTCGCTTGGAACTAGTCATCCAGTTAGTTGGCCATTAATTAGGAATCATAGTAGACGTCGAGATCTGTGATTCCTAGAGCTAGAGCTAATTTGGCCCCTGCAATCAACGCTTCGTACTCCGCCTCGTTATTGGTAGCCTTAAATTAAACTTTAAGGAATACATTACCTCAACCCCTTCCGAACTTATAAAGACCATATCAGCTCCTCCTCCTTGAGTGTTTGAAGCTTCCAGATCGCCGCTTCTTCGTTCGAGGTGGTTAGGTCTTATCGATTAAAAGGTTGTTCTACGATCTAGTAGACGATGAGGTGTTCTGACACCGATCTATTATACCAATAAAGCGTTATCAGACACCGAGAAGAGATACTAGCTGCCAAAGAAGCTAGTACTGGCATTGGTAGTGGCGGCAAGGAAGCTGATACCCTATTTCTAAGCTTATTATATTGTGGTACTAACGAATCAACTGCTAAGACAAATCCTACTTCGACCAGACCTTTCAGGTCGTTTGATCAAGTGGTCTATTGAACTTAGTGAGTATGATATCATCTACAAGTCTTACCGCGAAGTGCAGTTAAAGCGTTTCTCCGATTTCAGGTCTTGTCAGGTGAGGTGGGGATGCAAGATATTGCTTCAGCTCTTGAAAATTGTGCTCGCATTCCTCTGTCCATTCAATCTTCTTCCCTTTCCTCATGACTTGACAGAAAGAGAAGCATCTATCGATAGCTTTGGATAGGAACCTGCTAAGTGCTGCTAGTCACCCCGTTAAACTTTGAAGCTCTCTAAGGTTGAAAAAGGACTTCAGATCCAATATAGCCTTGATCTTCTATGGATTACCTTCTATACCACGTTCACTGACCATATATCCAAGGAACTGCCTGACTTGAACCCTAAATGCACATTTCTTAGGATTTAGCTTCATTTTGTACTTGCTTAAGTAGGATAAGGTCTCTTCCAAATGCTTGGGGTGGTCTTGGGCCTTCCGTTATTTAGTAATCATATCATCCACTTAAACCTCCATAGTTTCGCCTATCAGTGGTTAAAAGACTCAATTGACTAACCTTTGGAAGGTAGCCCCAGCATTTTTCAATTCGAAGGGCATTATTATATAACAGTATGATCCTTGATCGGTAATAAATGTCATTTTCTCCTAGTCTAATTCGCGCATCTTGATCTGATTATATCCCGAGAATGCATCCATGAAAATTAATAACTCATGATCAGCTATCAAGTCCATCAACTGATCGATTCTAAGAAGCGGAAAGCTGTCTTTGGGACAGGCTTTATTCAGGTTCGTGAAATTTACGCATATTCTCCATTTACCATTGGCCTTTTTAACCATTACCACATTCAATACCCATTCTGGGTAATGCACTTCTCTGATTAATTTGGCTCTCATTAGCTTATTGACTTCGGCGTGTACTGCTTCTCTCCTTTCTTCATTGAATGATCTCATTTTTAGTTTTTCTAGTTTATGTTGGGGATATATAGCAAGTCGGTGAGAGATTACTGGTTGGTCAATACCCGGCATGTTTTCATGAGGCCACATGAACACCCTCATGTGTTTCTTCATGATGCCCTTGAGTTCGTAACTCAGTTCCTTTGAGAGTTGGTCACCAATTTTAACCATTTTCTAAGGTGACTCCGGATCTAGAATAATGGATTCGAGTTTTCTTGTTGGCTCTAAGGCTGACGATTTGTCTTCCTGCTTTACCCTCTTCCCAATCAGCTTATCTCACGAGTTTTCATTAACTTCTAAGACTTCTCTCCATGGGCGCTTCAGTAGGCAGTATAAAGCTTTAGAATACACCACAAAATATGATCAAGCTTCCTTTTAGTTTCCCTTGACAATTTCAATCCCCTCTCTTGCCTGAAATTTCAACTTCAGATAATGAATGCTCTCTACTGCCTTCATGGTCCTGAGAAAAGGTCTCTCAAGTATCATGGTATAGGACATTTTGAGATCGACCACTTGGAACTCCACCATTGTAATTTTCTGATAAGGTCATTCTCACATGGTGACAGATAACTGCACTATTCTCAGGGGATAAACGCACGATTTCCCAAATCCGTGGAGGGCGGTCTCGGCAGGTCGGAGTCTTAGATCTTCTATTTCCAAAGAATTTAAGGTTTTCCTGAAGATAATATTAGCTAAACTTCTCGTATCTACTAAGATTCGGCTGACTAAAGATGTTCCCACTATCTTCAAGATTACTACTAAGACATCGTCATGTAGGTAATGTACTCCTACTTCGTCTTCATTCGTGAACAAAATTGGTACCGAAGCGAGTTTATATTTCTTCTTAGCTTGAACATTCATGATATGGATATCCGATGAGGTGTTGGGTAGAGAGTACCTAGAGTAATTCTTTCTAGATATGTTTGAATTCCCACCCAATGTCGCTCCTCTTGAGATTACCATGGTCCTTTCTTCTCGCCTCGATCTATGCTCAATTTCCTGATCCGAGACCTTAACTTCATCCTCCTCTCAAACTATCAAGTCTTCCAGGTAATTGTTCCAGTTCAATATTTCCACCTGAGTTCTGAGGTCAAAACATTTATCTGTCAGAAGTCTAGTGCTCTGGTGGAACTCCCAAAACTTATTCTTGGCCTTTACCACTGGTTTGGCCCTCAACAGACGGGGTTCCACTAGTATAGTTCCCCGTCTTGTGATCTCCTTCCAAACCTGTGAGAGTGAAGCTTTTAAAGAAGTGAAAGCTTGATCTCTTTGAACATGAGCTACTCCCCTCGTGTCATCTCTTGCAGGTAAACGGTACCCTTTTGAATGAAAGTTCTATCTTCCTCCAGTTGTCTCATTCAAATCTTGACCTCTTTTACTTTTTCTGTCAAGATCACAGAAGCTTCTCCTGTCATCGCATTTTCTTCTTGGATTGATCTTGGGATTTCTAGCCCCTTGGAGAAATCGTGATTCAAAAAATTTTTCTTCCCTCATCTTAAAAGCGATTTGATCTTCAATCTCAATCTCATTCAATAGTTTTCTTCTAGCTATTTCATAAGTGGTAACAGAGGGCTTTCTCACAACGTACCATCCTTGGTCTACTCGTAGACCTTTCCTAAGACCTTCTAGAGCTAGAAAGTGATGATAAACTCCTAATTCCATCACTTTATCATGATATCGTTTGACAAAACTCCTGAGGCTTTCACTCTCTCCTTCCTTCATGAGTAGTAATAAACTCAAAGTCTTGAGGTTGATGGTAGTGCCTCTGAACTCATCAACAAAGACTCTGCACAACTGTTCAAAGCTGTTAATGCTACTAGGTGTCAAACTGGTAAACCATTTTTTCGCTTGTCCCTCTAAAGTCAGTAGAAATAAGCAGCACATCTAGGACTCATCCAACCCTGGATTAGCATCATTTCTCTGCATAAATTCATGTGCAACGATGGGTCAGTTTTGCCCTTGAAATGGTTAATTTAGGGCATCTTAAACTTTCGAAGAAAAACAAGGTTCAGTATTTTCTGGGAAAAAAGAGTTTTTGAGTCTTTAGCAAAGCATCGTCCACCCTTTACCTCTCCCTCCTCTTCTGGTCTTCCAACTCCTCGACCAATTTTCGCACATGAACCTTTAAATTCTCAACTCGATCATTGTCTTCCCTAGATCTCCTCCTTTGGGACAGGCTCTGTACAAAGTCTTCCCTTTGCCATTTTTTTTCTAGAAACACCCTCATGTCCTCCTAGCCATGACCATGACTCGATCCCCTTTTACGTACTATCATCAAATCATCAGGCGAATATTCAAATATCTACGGTGGCTCATCGTAGAGCCTATCAGCATCATCATCGCCTTGAGGTTCTTTGAAGAGATATCTAAAAATCTTCCCTTTTCCCTTCTCAATGACAATATATTTTCTCCTGGTAGTGTTTTAGCGATGCTCTATCGAACAATTTATGTGCGTTGTATCCAACACATTACTTTCAACAGCTTCGACTGATTTTGGCGTTTATAGCGTCGGGAAATCAGCTTGAAACATCTTCCTCATCCGTGCTACTTCTTCAGCCAAAACTTGAATTTGCCTTTCATTTTCTGCGTGTTGCTTTTCATTTTTAGTTAAGTAGGCCATTTCCACCGTATCCAGACTGGGGTGAAATTAGTACGGCGATGAAGCCTTTGAATCACGATTCACGTTTTCCAATGTCGGCGGCTAATCTCCAATATCCTGATTAACAGCCATATAGCCATCAACAATATTGTCATGAGGATTCCCCCTTGCCGTTACTCTATTTCTAGTTAGATACATACGCGAAGTTGTCATGTTTTCCTTCTTATAGCTGTTTCTGACTTTTTGTTCAGAGTTCCCACGGACGATGTCAGATGTTGATGTAGCAAAAATTCTTCCTTGGATTCTGTGCATCAGGAACAATCTTCTTCCTCTTTTCTTGTCTGCTAGCTTCTACCTGCACTCAAGGTAAAAAGTCGGTTATTCGATGAAAACCCCTCGATGCTTAAGTCAGGGTTTTACTTTTTTTTTTTATATTTTCTTTGGAGAAAAAGAAAGCTAAAAGAGAATAGTAATATTTTTCGCCAAAGTTTTAATAGTCATACCTGGTTATAACTCATCTTTATAAGTGTTATTGTCTTCTTATTATGGCAGGATACTATGAAATCTAGCAATTAGAATCTCATTATGTGAGAATCACAGAGATTTCATAGGTTGGGCATCGTATCCTTAGGATTTTTATTTTGTAAGAAGCTTAATTTGACAAGAATCCTCATCACAGAATAATCTGGGAATGTTTGGAAAAGAGATAAATCTTTCACTAATACATAACTGTAGAGAGGTCTTGGCAATCTTTGTTTAAGGATCATTATTATCCTGAGATAAGTTCTAGCGATTCCTAGCTAATATCTTCGTAAGTTATGGCTGAAACCTTTATTAAGCTATGGTCTATACCCTTGTAAACTGTGACCAAGACCTTTATAAGTTATAGCTAAAACCCTCGTAAGTTATGGCAAGGACCCTTGTAAGCTGTGGCCTAGACCTCAACGAGATATGGCTAAGATCTTTATGTTGCATCTTTGAGATAAAACTTGATTTAAACTTCCTGATGACTCTGAGAGGTCTCGGCTCCTATCTTTCCTAAAATCCTTGTCTTACCCTTTATTATCATGCTGATCCGAGGTCTCTTCCTTCTTTTGCTAGATAAAACCTAGGTTCTCTTATCACTTGAAATAGTTCTTTTTAGGCAGCAGTTAGTTTCAGAACACCATCCGTCCATTCCTATAAGATCATTTCGAATCTTTGTTCTTCTAGGCCTTGTGACTATGCCCATCATATATCTTCCTTACAAAATGATCTCTCCTCCATTGTGAAATGAGTTAATCTTCATTGATTATGATATTAAAACCCTAATTTTACATTTTGTTAATTTAATTATTACCTGAGTCAAAACTAATGAAATCTGTTAGTGTGATTGAAATTTTGTTAAACTGACGAAGTTTTGTTCCTTCTATAATCAAGTTTCCTTCTGTCATTAACCCTTCTGCTGCTTGCATATCTTAATTAATATCATATAGCTATTTATCTTTTTGCTCCAACATTTATTGTCATGCAACTGTATTTAAACTGTAAGCAAACAAGTTAATTTTTTTTTTTCTCGTTCTTTGACTTGTGGAGAAATCATGGGTTCAAATTTGTAATTCCTTTAGAAGACACAACTAAAAATAATTAAAAAAGAAAAAAGATTAAATTGAAAGGGAATTGATAAGGGTCCGAGCATATTATAACCTTGAATAGACTAGTCAAAGCAAGACAGATGGGAGATATAATGTTGATAATGAGTGAACCTTAGGTATAGAATAATTATATAAAAGATAGTGGGGTTTGCGCACAAATCTAGGTTATCATTAATTAATTAAATTCCTCTATCATATCATATTCAAGCAAGGATATATATTATCAAAATTTTATAAAATTATGTGGTCCTAATAATTAATCTTGGGCTCAATGCCCTCGACAAAAAGATACCTAACATGTGGTTGTGTAAGTCTTTACATACAATACAACACGAATATACCAAAATAATAATTTTGGATAAGAATAATCTTTGCAAGTGTGCGTTTTTTATTGCAATAGTATGAAATTTTTAAAATTAGAATATAAAAATTTTATTTTAATTAATATAAAATCAATCAATAATTGTACATGTTAGATAGTTGATAATTTTCGTACCCTTATTAATTTGATAGTTATGTATACATAACACCAATTAACGAGTGACATACCAAGTATTACATTGATTAACACAAATTTGGTATTTTAACTTTTACAAATTTAACATTACTGTAATAAAAAAATATATACATGTGAGATTAAGTCCAAAACATCTAGACTTTACTCTTTTGAAAGGGTAGAGATACCAACCATGGCAATGAAATTTGAACGGGAAAGGTTTTGAATTTTACATCCATGGAGAAATTTGTGGAAGAACTTTATTACAGTCATTTCTAGTAATAAATTCAGATAAAAATATTTGAATCAAGGATGCTAAATGTAGGAAGGTCAAAATTGTGGAAGAATTCATGCCGAAGAAAAAATAGTTACCAAATAATTAATTGCTTTGAAGCAAAGGCAAGGAAAAGCCGTAGAGAGACATGACACTACAATTTAGAGTGATATAAACAATGTCACGGAATGGAATGCTTCTAAATTTTGATTAATTTCCCTTTTTGCTACATCTAATTCATCGTTTGTATTCATGTCATTTCAATTTTTATATATTCTATGATTGTACAAATCAACTGTATATGATATATATATATATATATATATATCTATCTCTGCCTTTGACACAAAGAAGAAAATATGTCGGTCAAACATACCGACACAATTAAGAACGAAGAAGAGATCAAAAAAATTAATAGATTAAGGTATAATTAAGAGAAAAAAGAGCTAAGATTAAATCCTCATTTAATTACAAGAATAATATTTTATTCACATGTTGGATTAGTTAATTTATTTTTATTTACCATTTTCAACACCCAAAAAAAAAAAAAAGAAAAAGGGTTGAACAATGATTGTTACTCATCAACTAAAATGATAATGATAGGGTTTGTTACCGTTGATTAAATTGATGTTACTGACTGACAGCCTTAATTAGAAACAAAAACTAGTGATAATTGAAATTACTTGATTGTAAAGTACATATTTAATTTAGATTAGATACAAGATTGATGCATGTCCAATTTATCAACAAGAAGACCCATTAATTAGGGTTTACTTTATTGGTACTTGAAATAACTTTCATTGTTTATTTCTCATTATTTAATTGTTTTAAAATGACGGTGTATGATTACCGTTGATCAAGATTGCTTAACAACAATTTTACTGCCAAAAGATATCTCCTTAGATTTTATTGTTGATTGGATGGCAATTCAATGTCCTTTTTTTATGACAGGGTGATTGCTTAACAACAGTGCCACTACCATAAGATATCCCCTTAGATTTTATTCGCTAAGCTAATCACTCATCTCTGCCTTTTCCACGAAAGAATAGAATATTTTATTTTACAAATGGCATTTCTTTCACTAGATTTTTTTTTTTTTTTGGTTAAATTGGAAGAAATAATTAAAATTAAGACATATATATAGTTTGCTTCTGTCGAATTTTTTATATGAAATACGAATATAACAACTTCCACTTTGTTTCCTTTTAGAGATTCCCTTTCACATGCACATTAAATCTATTGACTTCCTGTCACCTAACATGTGCATCCATTCTACTCATAAAGCAAACAAACCTGACCTGACCTGACCTGGCCTGGCCCCCTCTTTCTCATTCGCTAATAAAATCAAATCAAATAAATCAACCTAACTATTTTCGTTTAAGGGTATATATCCTTAAAATTAAGGATGTGGTGATTTTTAATAATTTCTAGTATAAGTAAAACAATAAATAATAACTTTATTAATTTTCAAACAAAAATAAGTATTTATTAAAAGAGACAATATTTCTGATAATTTCTCAATCACTTTTTTACATAAATTATTATATAATTTATCAATTATTAGATTAACACACTTTCAATATATGAGATTAAATTTAATATGTGTAATTAATATATCATGATGAATGTACATGTCAAATACAATTTTAACTATTCAAACGACTGTTGATCTAATGACATATAAATTGTGTAAAAAAAAATATTAAAGTTCTTTATCCGAACTCTTATTAAAAATTTAAATATAATTTATAATTGTGTATTAAAATGTCAGTCATTTTTATTTATTTATTTTTGTTTATATATGCACTGTTTCTAAACATATAACACTTTTTGATAACATAGTTATTCAGAGACTAATTATTTGTTTTCATAATTGATTATTTATAACACAATTAAGAGTGATTATTTTACAAGTTAAAAGTAAAACCAAATCCATCATAAAATCAATTGTAAAAACCTTACTTATTTTGTAAATCATGTATGCTCGTCTACATTCACAAGCATAATTTAGCATATGGCTTAGTGCTTATCTTTACAATTACTTATTCCTTCAACACAATTAAACGTGATAATTATTTTAGAAGTTAAGCAATACCAAACACACATTATGGAAGATTAACAACCTACATTATGGAAAAGCAATTAACTAATTGCAATAATGAAGTTGGATTCGGATAACACAAAAAGAAAAGGGAATGGAAGTGAACCACAGAAATGTGAGCAGAATGTGAACCAAGTAAAAGGTGGTCCTGAAAAAATGTAGTAGTACTAAGGTTAAGTGTACTAACATTATAACAACAATCAGGATGGTCAAGTCACATCGATCTTGGTGTTACACTAAAAAGGAAAATACAGCTAAAGTGGTCCAGCAACACTACACTAGTAAATTAATTCTCACACTAGCTTATTGATAAAACAACCAAAATTAATTTATATATATATAAATATATATAATACATACATATATATATATATATATAAGCACAAGTATTTCAAACAGTTCTTGGATCAACTACTAGCATTCACTGTAATTTAGCAAATCTCCAATGCAAAGGCCAGATAGCAAATTACTTAAAACCTTGAATGAAGTGATTGATGTTGAAAGCTTTCAGCTTTCTTCAGTCCTCTACATGTGCTTAAACTTTCTACATGAGTCAATTCCAACGTTGTAAATTAACAAAGCCAAATAAATGCATAAAAGTTAGAACAGTATAAATTAAAAGAAATTTGGATAGTTTTAAAGCCACTACATTGCAAATGAAATTGCATATCGAATAAATCTATTTTCTTCACTCATCAGTATTATGAAGAGTAAACAAGAATCAAATTTCATAGACGTAGAACGCAAACCCCCCACAACAAAACTTTTCCAGACTTACAAGAAGCTAAAAGCATTTTCTTCCACAGATGGTTTCGTTACAGGTGTAAAAAAAAAAAAAAATCTCCTTAGTATTGTCTCACTTCTTCAGTTGTTGCTATGATACAGTTACATTCATTACCTAACTTAGAATCTCCCAATCTTTCATCATCCACAATGAATACTAACGAATTCAACTAAAAAAGAATGCTATTCTGAGAACTGTGGCAAAAATGTTAATATTTTGACCAATTATCTCTAGCTTCAACATGGTTCCCACTGCTGATTCTAGCTTCAAATATCATTGTCAACATAAACTAACTCTATTCTGATGTTATACATCTACAACTCTTCGGTAGAAAAGAACATATGCTGCTGAAGTCTTTATCTTGTCCAGGCTGATAGGATAGACATGGCTATCGTCAAAGTCGTACCATCGATCACCCCCATGCTACATCAGAGAAAATAATACAATTAAGAAACTCACACTGAGCAACATGGGCCAAAGATTCATTCATCATAAATTGGGAGGGAGAACTCCTCTTATTTCATATCTAGTAAATTAACACATGTACATATATTGTGTGTGCATGAACAAACGCCAAGAGAGAGGCAAAAGAAAAAAAAACAAAAACAAAAATAAAATGCCAAGAGATACACCACTTACATGAACAAACGCAGTGTAATGACCACCTCCCATGCTTCCATAGTGATTGCTGACAGCATAAAGAGTGTAACGATTAGACAGTTCATTCCTGTGAGCAACGTGAGTTGACAATCAAGATTATCAACAGGGAAGTCAACATATGTCTCCAGCTTGTTCTTCAAGAATCAGCTGGATGAGAACCTCTTCAAATGAATAACCAGAATCTCTGGCAGTCTCCAAAGATCTAACATTTTACTGGCTTGGTGGTGCTCTTTGCAGCAAAGACGGTACCTAAAAATTACGCAAACAATACCAGACATTAGAAAGACCATGAGAACATGCCAAAGTTCACTCAGGAAAAGCATAAAGCTTGATGATGTACAGAACTTTAGGTATATCATGAATAAAAAATCAAACGTTATACAAGAATTTATCAATTCATTTACATTCTCAATCAAACGCATCTTAAAAGAATAAATAAAAAGATTATCGAGGGTAGATAGAGCCAATAGTTTCAGCATACGCAAAACATTAATCATGAGAAAAAAGTATTTTATCTAAGGATGTTAAGAAAAAATTGCAGGCAAACCATAAAAGAAATTAGACATTTAAACTAAACTAATCCCCAATAGTTACTAACAAAAGATAATATATTATATTACTTTTCAGTTTCCCATCTGCAAATAAAAGTGGCAACAGTGCAAGTCAAAAGCATTGAAAAGTTACAAAGCCAGAAAAATAAGTTTAGGTCACTACAACAAAGTCAAAGCTACAGAAGTCCACGAAGCAGACAAATCAAACTCATCCCAGGGTGTAGGAGGTGTTGGTAAGTGAAAACGAGAAGTTGATTAAAAAAAAAAAATCTACGGTAAATGTAATAACAAAAATTTAGCCCTTAATCGTCTAATAAACATATATATTCATTATTGAAGAGAAGGAAGCCGCTCACAAAGACAACTATGATGATATCAATTGATCTTTATAATGTTGTATGTGACATCAGCATACTGAAATGAGTAAACTTACAAACAAACAGAAATTCCAGATCTTTGGAAAGAACATAACTCAATGCTCTAGTTCTATGTGAAAACTCAAAGCAGAGTTTCATGTAATGTTTCAAGAGTATAACTTTATTACTAAACATAGATTAATCATTGTCATCTTAACTCATAAATATTTCATGCAAAAGTAGTTATGTATAGTGCAAAACAGTCTTGAAGCTAGAATTAAAAGGGTACCGATGTAAACACTGACCACATGTCTTCTGGTCCAAGAGGCTCCTCCATCAAGAATGCTGAATGCTTCAAGACACTTATACAAAGTAACAGACTCCTGAGGTCTCTTCGCAAGAAAGCTGGGCTTGAATATCTCAGTTAAAGAGTTAAGAAGATGTGTGTCATACCATTGAACCAGTTTTTCTGGCCAGCATACAAGCACGTACAACTGCCCCGGAACTCCTGTTACTGCCACCGGCTCTTTCATTACTATCTTCGACTTCTTAACTATTCCTTTCTCATCTGTGAAGTAAAACTGTAGCTCAGCATCTGAGGGCAATTCAACCCCTTTAATTTCACACAAAGTTGCAACTCCATCAGTAACGGGTTTTGTGGTATCCTCCACGTCCGTAACTTCTTCAATACCAATTCTCCCAGAGGTATCATTATCATCTAAGGTATCTTTGGCAGGTAAATGGAATGAATTGAGCAATTTCAGATACAGATTGTGGATGTCAAATCCATTTACCAAATTAGAAACCTTTGCCACTAGAGGTGTTCCCAAGCCTTTGTACTCGAAGTCAGTTTGCCATGGATGTACTGCCTGACATCATAAAGTTAATTAGAGAGTAGGGTGAGGATTACCAAAAACAATTATCAATACTCTCATCACAAAGCAGCCCAAATTAGCTCTTTCTTAGATGATTTGTGGCTGTGATGGTATTTTTTTTAAAAGTTTGCAGCGGAAAGATGGGTGCCAATTAATATATGATATAGGTAAAACAAGAAGTTGAGGGTGCATTTTCCCACAACCAAACATCAAGGAAGGTTGCAGTGTGCCAACAAAACAAACTAGTCAGCTGGCATGAGAAATATAACATATTAGTGTGGAAGTGATGACATATATGAATGTCTTCCACAATTCTAAATAATTAGTTGAGATTCAGGAAATTGCCAAGTGTCCATAGAAGCAATCAATCAAAGCTGTGCTGCAGAGACAACTTAGCAGTCATGAACTTAAAGGTATTAACTTGATAAGAAAAATCATCACCACATTCACGCACTTACAGATATACTGCAACTTATTTGGAAATCAAAATAATACGTGATAAACGGAGAACTGAATGAACTCACTCCATCTGCAGGTGCATAAATGAACCAAAGGATCTTTGTCATTATCTTTCCTCAGCCTATAAGCAACCAGCCAGTCACCATCTCTGATTAAGGATAAAGCATCAGCAGGCTCTTCTAGATAACGTATAATGTGGTTGTTGTAAATCTGTAAAAAATCAAGCTTTAGAGTTCAGAGTTAAATATGTAAACATATTAATGTATGTACTAGGAGCTTATCAACAAATTGAAATATTGTAATCACTAAAATATACCTCAGCAACTTGTAAGTCTCGTCAACTCCTAAAGAACATGCAACAATTAAAGCGTGGATAAGATCTTCGACGTTTCCATACTTGGGGATTGTAACGTTATATGGAGAAGGCTGAGCAGTTCCATCAGTACTCACGACTGTCAAAGTCATTGTCCGCATTGTTATTGATGGCAGAGGTAGCGATAGGTACATAAATGGATCAAAGGTAACAGAAACCTTTTTGCAAACAGGACAAACTAATGTTGACTTATATTGACCCTGCAGGAAAAGATAAGCAAGATGCATTTGGTCAGTGAGTCTAAAGAAGATATCATAAACAGATTCGATTCAGATTAGAATCAGATTGTTTAAAAAAAAAAAAAAACATATCAATATAAGATTCAGAAAACCAATTCTAACCTGATACTTTGCTGGTTCAAGTTATGGATTTCAAATCTTGAACAACTTGTCCAATATCTGAATTAATAATTTGTAACTATACATCCGTAAAATTACTATCATTATATACACATATCTCAGTCAATTTAATCATGAACATGATTCCTGAATCATGGCCCCCAGATTAAAATCAATCATGATCTTACCTGTGACAAGTCCAGTGGCAAAGGCCCATTAATCCAAAAAAAAAAAATCTTTATTATTCAATAAATTCAAATTTCAAAACCTACAAATTTGAGTTTACAACTCATAATTTTATTTTATTTTTTTCTATTTTACCACACACACCAATCCCACCCACCCCATTCCCAAACGCATTAAAGAAATTCCCCCTTCAAGTTTGGTGTGAAGGGGAATCAATCCCTTGCTTGTTGCTTCCAGGGCAAGAGGCAAAACCAATTAGGCCATCCCTTTGGGGACAAACAACTCAATAATTTAAAACATATAAGTGTCACTGTGATTGAAACAACTCCTGAATTTAAATGAGACTAGTTTTGAACAATTAAGGTTTAAGAAACAGAAAGTTTCACTGACCTTCCATAATGTTTGGACTAAATGCAGACAAAGCTTGCGTACTTTAAAAATTTGCTTCACACATCCCCTAACAAATTATGTCAGACTTAACCAGAAAAGTTATTGTAATTTTAGAATACACATCTGTCCCTTTTAATTCTCTCTCTCTCTCTCTGCAAAAATACTTCCTCCAACACCATGAAGACTTTTCCACAAGTCCAAAACTTAGTCACGCCACCAATTTCTCCCTCTAATTATCTTTCACACACCCTCAATCTTCAATTTCTAACTTTAGCTAATTCAGAAAATTGGGCGCTGAGAAATGAAATTAGGAGTTGTAGTAGTGTCTCTGATGGTTTCAATTGTTGAAGTCATGCATTTGATAAACTGAAAAATTAGGTAGTGGTTCTCCTGATTTTCTTTGAGGTTGATAAAATGGAGTCTAAAGACAACTAATGTGAATTTCATAAGTGCGGGAGGTATTGTTACATGAAACAAGCAACAATGACCATCAGGGGGGATAAAGATCTCAGCAGGGTAGCACTGAAGAAAATGCAGAGATACCGGCCACTTTAGAGTTTTGTT
Source organism: Cedrela odorata (assembly GCA_035584115.1). Lineage (NCBI taxonomy): Eukaryota > Viridiplantae > Streptophyta > Magnoliopsida > Sapindales > Meliaceae > Cedrela > Cedrela odorata. The sequence continues at coordinate 4,443,203 of JAXCLQ010000005.1, read as the reverse complement.
CCCGTCAAACTGTAGTGCAGTCGATGACATGGTTAGTTCTTTGGTTTCAGCCTGTTGTGCTTGAGTCTTTTATAGTGAGAAGAAAGTGAGTGTAAGTTATGGAAAGACTTGATCCTGAAATGGCAGTAAAGAAAATGTTGAAAAGATTATGTTATTTAGAATTTGAATAATAGGATAAGTTTTATTCCAAGTTTATTATTATCATTTATGTTTTTTGAATAAGTTTCTTAAGATTAGGATCAGCTAGCTAGCTAGTTGTTAGGGGTAGTTTCCTGATAGAAATGCTATTCCTTGTTTGTAGATCCTACCTTTATGAAATATAACCTTGTATTAAACTCTATTTAATAGAGTCTTGAGATGAATAAAAGAAGTAGAACAGTTTAATTCAATTGACATGGTATCAGAGCGGGTTTTATTACCTCTGAAAATTTAAAAATAAAAAAAAATGGCAAAAACTACTATGACTGGTGCCACCCGAGATAGAAGCTCTGAGGTATCTGCCGAGTCTTCGCAGCAAGCGTCTTCTGCAGAAAGGTCAATCATCAACTAAGCTGAGTCTCATTCTCTACAAATTACTCAACACAAACTCAATTGATCAAACTACATGGATTGGTCTCAATCAGTTTTATTGGTCATTCGCGGCAAAGGAAGAATCGGTTACATCACTAATGAAACAAAGAAACCACAAGAGAATGAGGCTGGATATCGCATCTAGGAATTAGAAAATTCCGTGGTGATTACATGGCTTGTTAACTCCATGGAACCAAAAATTAGTAGAAATTATTTATCTTACAATTCTGCCAAAGAGGTTTAAGATCTTGCTAAATCTATGTATTCAAATTTTGATAATTCTTCTCAAATGTTTGAACTGAAATCTGTTTTGAGGGATATGAAGCACGGAGAGTCCAATGTAACTGATTACTACAATACCTTAGTGGGCCTTTGGCAAGAACTTAACCTGTTTGAAGATATAAATTGGTCTTAGACAACTGAGTCTAAAATATGCACAGAAGGTGGAAAAGGAAAGATTGTTTGATTTTCTTTATGGCTTGAATAAAGACTTGGATGAGGTTTTGTGGAAGGATTCTGGGAATGAAACAACTACTGCCAATACAAGATGCTTTTGTCGAAGTTTGATGCGAGGAGAGCAGAAGAAGAGTTATGTTAAAATCAAATTCGATGGAAAGCTCTATGCAGAATTCAGCACTTGCAACTAAGAGATATAATGGAGCTTATAGTGAACCTCGACTCAACTATGACCAGCAATCAACTCAAGAATAACAGACTTAAATAAGAGTGGAGTGATTACTGTAAGAAATCTAATCACACCAGGGAAAGGTACTGAAAATTACATGGAAAACCAGCAAACTGGAAGTCTAGACGCAAAGTAGATTGCGGTGGAAATAGCCATGGGTTTTAGGTAGCGGTGGACGATAATAACCAGCAAGTAAATATCTTTTAGTCCAAAACAAATCTCAGAATTGCAGTCTCTTTTACAACAGAATCTTCTGTATTCAAATCCAAATATTTCCCATAAGCTACAACAAGATTTTCAGTCAAATCAAAGTATCTCTCATCTGACTATTAATTCTTCTTGCAACATAGCTCAGAAAGGTAGTTTCTTCATTGCTTGGAACACAAAGACAACAGCAAATGATGTTTGGATTATTGACTCAGGAGCTTCAGATCACATGATTGGAAATCTTGAGCTATTTTCCAATTACACCCCTTGTTCTGGATAACTTAAAATTAAAATTGCTAATTGTTCTTTGTCCCTAGTTGCAGGAAAAGGGATTGTTGTGGTCTCATCATATATTACACTTTATTCAGTTTTACATGTTCCCAATATTTCATGTAATCTAGTCTCAATAAGTAAACTGACTAAAGATTTGAATGGTAAAGCTAATTTTTCCCCATATATGTGTAAACTTCAAGATTTTTATTCAGGGAAGATGATTGGCAATGCTAAGGGAAGCAATGGTTTGTACTACCTTGAAGACTATAAGGGAATCACAAGTAACCAAGTTCAAGCTTATGGTGGAGAAAGTATTTCTATTTCTAATTCTATTCCTCTTTCTTTTATGAGTAACGTGATGTTATGGCATAAGAGACTAGGGCATCCTAGTTTTAGATATTTGAAAAAGTTGGTTCCCAACTTATTTCATAATAAAGATCCCAGTATGTTTCATTGTGATGTATGTCAATTAGCAAAACACACTCGAAGCACTTACCCCATATGACCATATAGATTGTCTAAGCCATTTTCTATGTTCCATAGTGATGTGGGGCCACTTAAGATTAAGAATATTAAAGGAGCTAGATGGTTTATCACTTTTATCAATGATAATACTAGGGTATGCTGGGTATTCTTATTAAAAGAAAAATCAGATGCAGGGATTACCTTTCAAAACTTCCATAAAATGATTAAAATTCAATTCCAAACACAAATACAAATACTTCACACAGATAATGGCAAAGAGTACTTTAATCAGATTTTAGGAAAATATCTCAGTGATAAGGGAATTGTTCACCAAAGCATTTGCATAAGAACACCACAACAAAACGGTATTACAAAAAGGAAAAATAGACATTTGTTAGAAGTTGCTAGAGCCTTACTTTTCACTAATAATGTGCCTAAGATGTTTTAGGGAGAAGCTCTTCTTACAACATCATATGTAATAAATTGTTTGCCATCTAGTGTTCTAAACTTTCAAACTCCTCTTCAAAAACTCTACAATTTTATCCTCAAAACAGATTATTCCAAATCTTCCTATTAGAGTTTTTGGCTGCACTGTATTTGTTCACTCATTGACAGAAACAAAGTTAGATCCTAAGGCAATTAAGTGCATTTTCTTGGGTTATTCACCGTGTTAAAAGTGATATAAGTGTTTTTGTCCTAGAATCAGAAAGATATTTGTACTATGAATGTGACATTTTTAGAAGATAAACCCTATTTTCAAAATCCACTTCAAGGGCCGAATATAAGGGAAATGGATTGGGATCTTTGGGATTTTTCTCCTAACAATGCAAGCACTTTACCGGCTACTGTCCTATTGAACCAACACAATTGGTTACTGTTCCTACTGTTCCTATTGAACCAACACGATAGCCCCTGCCTTCCTTTACTGAATTTGAGACTCCAACAACACAACAGCCTTTGCCTTCAGAGATTCCATCAACAACAAAAATCAATCCACCACAAACTAATTTGAATGTTAACAGCAGCAAGAAATCTCAGCAACAACCTGAACTATTTGCATATTCCCGAAGATGGAAACAAGTACAAACTATTGTAGCTCCTGAACACAGCCCAGCATCTGACCTGAATGCAAATCTGCAAAAACCTCCTCTGGTCTTCAGCGACTCAAGCAAACAATTTGATCGGCAGAATGAAATAGATTTACCAGTTGCACTAAGGAAGGGCATCAGGTCATACAGTCAACATCCTTTACACAACTATATGACATTCATCAACTTGTCACATTCCTACCAAGATTTTTGTCTGAAAGAATCAACTGAGACCATTCCTACAACAATACATGATGCTCTTGTAGAACCTAAGTGGAAGAATGTTGTTTTAGAGGAAATGAATGCCTTGAAGAAGAATAATACATGGGATATAGTGAAACTTCCACAAGGAAAATACCCAATTGGTTGTAAATGGGTATTCAACATCAAATATAAAGCTAATGGGAATGTTGAAAGGTACAAGGCACGATTAATTGCTAAGGGATTTATTCAAACCTTTAGCATAGACTATAATGAAACATTTGCACCTATGGCCAAGCTTAATACCATTAGGCTTGATTTATACTGCCGCTTTATCAGATGGATGTCAAGAATTTTTTCTTAAACGAAGATTTAAAAGAAAAAGTTTGCATGGAACCACCACCTGGTTTCGAAAATGAGATTAGGAGTGATAATGTTTGTTGATTGAAGAAATCACTTTATGGCTTAAAGCATTCACTACCAAGGGCATGGTTTAATCGCTTCACCAAATCTGTTAAGAAGTTTGAGTATTGTCAAAGTCAGGTAGATCACATACTGTTTTTTAAGCACTCTTTAGATGGAAAAAGTGTCATTTTGATTGTGTATGTCGACGACATTATTCTAACAGGTGACAACCTAGAATAACTTGCTTATCTTAAGAAGTTTCTTGCCAAAGAATTTGAGAACAAGGACTTAGGAAAACTGTGATATTTTTTGGGAATGGAAATAGCAAGAGGAATTTTTATTTCTCAAAGAAAATATACAGTAGATTTGCTTAAGGAAACTAGTATGCTAGGTTGTAAACCTTGTGATACTCCAGTAGAACTCAATGGACAACTGGGTAAAGAAGCAGGAGATCCAATAGATAGAGGGAGATATCATAAATTAGTTGGAAGATTAATTTATTTATCTCACACTAGACCAGACATAACCTTTGCAGTCAGCTTGGTCAGTCAATATATGCATTGTCCTTTTCAAGGGCATTTGGAGGCTATTTATAGAATTTTAAAGTACTTAAAATCCTCACCTGGGAAGGGATTATTCTTTGGAAAAAATGAGAAAAGAAGTGTGGAAATTTACACATATGCTGATTGGGCAAGTTCAAGTGATGACAAAAAGTCCACTTCTGGTTATGGTACATTTGTCTGGTGAAATTTACCTACATGGAGAAGTAAGAAACAAAATGTTGTGACAAGTAGTGCAGAAGCAGAACTTAGAGCATTGGCACATGGAACATGTGAGATAATTTGGATAAGAAGACTTCTAGAATAACTCAAACTACCATGTATAAAGCCGATGAAGAATCTATATGATAATAATGCAGTAATCAGCATAGCTCATAATTTTGTCCATCATGATTGCACCAAACATGTAGAAATCGATAAGCATTTCATAAAAGAAAAGATTCATAATGGCGAGATTTGTGTATTGTTTGTTTCATCTAAAGAGCAAGTAGCAGATATTCTTACAAAAGGTGTTGGAAAACAAGTTTTTGAAGATTGTGTAAGCAAGCTGGGAATGGTGAATATCTTTGCACTAGCTTAAGGGAGAGTGTTGGAAAGATTATGTTATTTAGAATTTGAATAATAGGATAAGTTTTATCCTAAGTTTATTATTATCTTTTATGTTTTCTGAATAAGTTTCTTAAGATTAGGATCAGCTAACTAGTTGTTAGGGGTAGTTTCCTAATAGGATTGCTATTCTTAGTTTGTAAATCCTATCTCTATGAAATGTAACCATGTATTAAACTCTATTTAATAGTGTTGAGATAAATAAAAGAAGTAGAACAGTTTAATTCAACTGACAGAAAAGTAAGTGATGTAAATGGAAGAAAACCAAATTTTGGCAAATAAAATGAACTTGTTTAGATAAATTTACATTCTGTGGGGTTCTGTATATAATATGAATAAGGTTAAGCCCATGGAGAGTGGGATAAAGTTGAAGAAAATTAACTTGGGAAAGGTTTTTGAAAAGCAAGAAGCTTTCTGAGAGAGTTTATGGTTGACTAACCATAAAAGAGGAAAGGCACAACAAAAAGAGGGAGCCTGTATGCTTAGCTTAGATTTTTTTGGACTCAATAATTTCACTAACTCAGTATGTACAAAATTATCCTACTAATGTGATTACATTTTGTTCTTATTATTACTTAAATATTTAAATTCAAGAGTTTCCAGAGTAGAAAGAGTACATTTGTATCCTATTGGGAAAAGGTTGAGGGTGATATCAGAATATCACAAGTCAAACACATTAAAATATCAATCTCAATGGAAGGCATCTAACAACAGGGATGTTTGAATCTTACTTTTAAACCATGCAAGACCATTTTATATTTCAGCCCAAAAATGGAAGAGGCCAGTCACCAAACTCTGGGTCCAAGTTACGTGCATGGGGATTGTTTAAAATTTGTCTATTGTGCTTGAATACGCAGGATACTTTATCTATCAGTTATTTCTAGATTTTAAGGCAGCTTCTATGAAAAGAAAATTCAGATTTGATTGGTCTCTCCTCTTTCTTTCAACTAGCTTTATGTTTAACCCCCATTTCTCAGGGATTTTAAGCCACTTGTGCTTAATATTACAAAATGCTGATCACATATTAAATCAGCAAGTTTTGGTCCTGACCTAAACTTCTTGAAAGTTTAGGAGAAATAAACTGAATTATTTTTTATTACTTTTTTGAAGAAAGAAAAAAAGAATATATAGAGAAAAATGACAACAGTTCTGCCATTAAATCCCATAATTCTAGAAAATCTCTTAGTTTAAGGGATAGACATTGATTAAAGATAAAATTTGAAATTTCAGGTATCTCCTTATTTAAAATAAGAGATAAACAAAATCAAGAACTAAATCCTTAATTTTGATTTTCCTAACTATCCGACACTCCCCCTCAACTTGGTGCGTAGATGTCTATCATGCCCAACTTGCTGATGAGAAACTCATAGTTAGGTCTGAACAATCCCTTTGTAAGAATATCAGCTATTAGTTGCGATGTTAGAACAAATGGCATGCAAATAGCTCTTAGTTCAACATGTTTTGTTCTATCATGTTGAACTGGATTGTGTGCAATGCTGATAGCTGCTTTGTTGTTACAGTACAACTTCATAGGCATGGTCATAGGTCTCTTTAGTTCTTCCAAAACTCATTTTAGCCACATCATCTCACACAACCCATGAGCCATTGATTTGTATTCTACTTCTGTACTACTTCTAGCAACCACACTTTGCTTCTTGCTTCTCCAAGTCACTAAGTTCCCCCACACAAAATAACAATAACCTAATGTTGATTTTCTATCAGTGACTGAGCCTGCCCAATTTGCGTCTGTATATGCCTTAATGCTTTGTTGTTCATCCTTTTTGAAAAATAAACCTTTCCTTGGTGAGCTCTTCAAATACCTTAAAATTTGATATACAACTTCAAGGTGCCATTCACGAGGGGAGTGCATAAATTGACTTACAAGACTCACTACGAATGCAATATCAAGTTGTGTGTGTGACAAATAGATGAGCTTCCAACTAACTTCCAGTACTGTGACATATTCACTGATCACCTTTTTTCTCCTTGAGCTTCTGATTTGGATTAATTGGAATATCTACAAGACGACAACCGCTCATTCCTGTTTCTTTGAGTAGATCAATTACATATTTTCTTTGTGAAACTAAAATCCCTTTCTTTGATCGAGCTACTTCCATTCGAAGAAAATATCTCAGTGACCCTAAGTCTTTAATCTCAAATTCAAATGTAAAGCTCCTTTTCAAACGCTCTATCTCAACTATGTTATCCCCAGTTAGAATAATATAGTCCACATATACTATAACAATGGCTATCTTCTCATTGGTTAAATATTTTGTGAACATGATATGATCAGTTTGTCCCTGAATATACCCTAGATTTCTTAATAATTGAGTGAATTTTTCGAACCAACCTCTTGGCGACTATTTCAATTCATATAGAGACTTTTTTAGCTTGTAAACTTTCAATCCAAACTTCTCATAATACTCGGTGGCGGATCCATATAAACTTCTTCCTCTAAGTCTCTATTAAGAAACGCATTCTTCATGTCTAGTTGCTGTAAAGGCTAAACAAGGTTGGTTGCAATGGACAAAAGGACTCTTACTGTATTTAGTTTTGCCACTAGTACAAAAGTTTCAAGGTAGTCAATGCCATATGTTAGAGTGAAAACTTTAACAACCAAGCATGCCTTATACTGTACAAGTGATCCAGCTGACTTGTTTTTGGTTGTGAACACCCATTTGTACCCAAATGTTTTCTTATCTTTCAACAAATCCATTACCTCTCATTTTTTATTTTTCTCAAGGACCCTTATCTTTTCTAAAATAACCTCCTTCCACTCAGGAACCTGTAGAGCATCCTGTACAGTCTTTGGAATTTTCACACGAGACAATTGTGAAATAAAAGCAAAAAATGAAGGTTACAAATTTTTGCAAGAGACAAAATTTAACATAGGGTGTTTAGTACAAGTGTTAACACCCTTTCGATTAGCAATATGAATGTCAAGATCAGAAAAACTAAACTCAGATTAAATAGGCTCAAAATTGGGTAAGTTGTCTTGGATAGGTGCAGTATGAAAGTTACCTGGAGATTCGCTTGATTAGTCATTGGATCAGACTCTTGGCATTACTGAGGAGCATTGATCTCATTACTTCGAATTTGTTTCTTCCGCAAGTAAACAAGTTCTTTGGTACCTGTCGTCATTTCATTGTTGATTTTTTCAAGATTATTAGATGGCTCTATAAAATCTGAACTTGGGTCTTCATTAGTTAAAACACTTGGTTCTGTATTTATGAAAAAATTTGGTCTATCTAAGGTCATTGTGGGTTGAAAATGTAATCCAAATCTTCAATATGTTTCTTCACCTAAAGATGAGTTTCAAAAAACAGTTTGGACTCAAAAAATGTTACATCCGTGGTAACAAACATTTTTTTGGAACTGAGATCATAGCAATTGTATCCTTTCTGAGTTGGAGCATAGCTTACAAAAACGTACTTCCTTGCTCTTGGATCTAATTTGTTAATTGTAAGCATGAATGTAAACAAAAGTAATG
>JAXCLQ010000005.1:4351960-4421272 GCA_035584115.1 Cedrela odorata | reverse complement strand
TCGCTATCATTATGATTAACAATTCAAGTAAATAGTGATCAATTATTTAGAAGCATTAAGAATAATATTGAATGCATTAACCAAAATAAAAAATTCATAATTAAATTAAATAAAGGGTTAGAACTTCAAAGTTAGGTTACATCATAACCCTAGAAGAATAAAACTACTTCATAATAAAAGAAAATGCAACAAATATTAAATAACAAAACATAATAAAAGATCAAGAAAACTTAGTGGTTTGAAGCTTCGCCATAGAGTTTCTTCCTTTGCTTTGCTCTTCCTCTCCAAGCTCTCTCTTTCTTTTATTTGATTCAAAACTAAAAACTAACTTGCAATTACAATCCCATTGCTCACTATTTATAGATGGAAAAAAGGAAAAAAATGAAGAATTAAATAATAATGTCAACAACTATCCTCCACCAAATTCTCCACTTAACATTTAAGTCTTTTTATTTATTCAATTCCAAATTAAATAATTGTTCGCCTAATTCTCCACTTAAATGAATGATTCCAATTCATCCATGTGTCACATAGATTTAATCAAAATGTTTGATATTTGATAACATCATATGGTGTCATTTGTCAACCAATGAACCATTTGATTAAATAACATTTATTTAATCAATAATGAATAAACTCATTTATTTATTAATATCCGCTTTCCATCAGTTTTATCCTGAAAAATAAAAAATACAAAGAGATGTAATAATTTATTTAATAAAAACAAAATCAACAATATATAAGTTAAAATTTAAGTTTAAATAGATAAAATAATACTATAAAAATAGAGTTATCAACAACTCTCCATTTTGGGCAAATTTTAACACTTATCTTTAGAAGCTTTGGAATTACACTTGATGATGAATTTGGTATTTAGAGCTTTGATGTTTGGTGATATTGATATCGATTATTATTTTAATGATAATATTGTTGTTATTATTTTGTTGATTAATTATTGTTATGTTGAGTATCATCATTGAATTGTTTTTGATGTTTGATCATAAAACATAAATTGGTAATATTTCGCTATATTGATCAATATGAATGAATATGTATTGGATTATTATTGATAGGGAGAGAATTACATTTATGCATAAATGAAAGAATTTTTGTTATAATTCTTGAATGGAATATAAGTAGCACTTAGAGCATATGTGGATGATATGATAAAATATATATAGAAGTGCATCTTTTCTTTGCTTATAGTATTTCTTTTTGTAGGGAGAATTTAATTCAAATTCAAAGGTGAAGCATATCTTCATTTTAAAGAAAATTTCTACTTAAATCAAACATTTTGTCATCATAAAAAAGAGAGAGATTATTGACTTTAATGTCACACAAACTCATATTCTCATGTTTTGATGATAACAAGCATCTTAAATAATCAAACAAATGAACAAGGAAGTATCAAAGATTCAAGTTAAAGAATCAAGATACAAACTAAGAGTATTTACTCTTGAATTTTAGAAAATAAGCTTGTATGTGTGTAATTGTTGTATGTTTGTAAGCTCAATTATTTTGTACAAAATTATACTTTTAATACTTAAAAAATGCACCAAATGACACACTTTTTAAACTTAGAATATGTACTTAATATAATTTTTTAAAATTAGAAAATGGACTAAATTACATGATTTTTAGAGACCAAATTACAAGATTTTCAAAACTGTGAAAACCAAGCTTGCAGAAGAATTCAGTTAACCAATTGCATGCACTATTCCCTGATCGTTAGATAGTTTTCCATAATTGATCGACTAGTTTAGGGAAAATGTTGACCGCTTGTGTCAGAAATTTGAATTTTTATGAGTCAAATGGCTAGTTTTCGAACCCTACCTATAAATACAAGTCATATTCTCATTTATTAGAAGTTTTGAATGTTTTTCTCTAAAATCTAAGTGCTTACAAATATCTTTCAAGTTTCAAATCAAATCTTTATCTTCTAAAGCGCTGCAAACACATTTCATATACCTTGTTCTTTTATTTGTAATATTCTCACTTGTTGGAGAATTATTTAAAGGTATAATATGTTTTCTACATATATTCTCATTTGTAAAAGAGTGAAAGAAGTGTTCTTTCACTTAAGGATTGTGAAATTGAGTGATTGAGATTGAATCATTTGTGAAGGTTTTTAAGGGGTACCAAAAAATCTCATTTGTTGTAAATTGAGTTTGGGGATATCAAGGTTTATTCTTCACTTGGGTTGAGTGAGGGTGAGTGATTGAGAGAGAATCACTTATAAGATTTGAAGGAGTATCGAAAATCTTTTTAGTTGTAAATTGAGTATTGGGGTTTCAAGACTTGTTAATAGTAAAATTTTCAAGTGGCAATAATTTGTAAGAATCCATAAAGTCTCTACAAACCAATGTTAATGCGGCTTCTTTAGGTGTTAAAACCTTAACGTATGACACTAACACACCATATTCACTCTGGATGTCATCTTGAATATTTTTAAGAGTGTAAACTCTAGTGCAATCTATAAACTTATCTTTAATGAGTTCAGCAATAAGGCTAGAGTTGGTTTGTTGATGTCCATCAGAAAGTTGGTCCAACAAACAAATATGTTCTTGGTCAATCTGACGCACTTGGAAGTAGTGTTCTCATGCATCAATGTTGCTCGCACTAGCCATTTACATTTGTTATCCACGTATTTTGCCTTAAAACGATCAATGTGAACTTATAAATTCGAAATTGAAAGTTATTTTTCATTGCAAGTAAACTCAAATCCCTATGTAGTTTTTACTTAGTTTGTTATAGCTTTCCAATCACTATTTGACCATCCTCAGATATAGAGAACGCATCTGGCCATAAAATTACTAGCGAAGGAATTTGGGATAAAGACTGCAAGGGATCATACAACGATGGACTCTCTTTTTTAGTTTTTTCCGAGCTTCTTGTGAAGTTGGGTCAGAGTTGTCAATTATACACTGGCTCACTGTTACAATCATGATCAATTCCGTGTTTTGGTACGTCACTAATGTCAGGTGTCAAGAATGAATCTTCATTATTATTTTCTTTGTCATAATAGTATACCGGATTAGAAAGTACAATACATGTGTAGCAACGACATGAATTGGGGCAGTGACAACGTTACTACTGGTTGAATAAGCAAAGGGACTTGTAAAACCAAATGCATCAACTTATACAACATCACTATTATCAACTTGTACAACGAGTGGCTGTATTGCTTCAAATGATGAAATTTGACAATTCACCCCAAGGAAAAAAGTAAATTTGCTATCATTCGTTACCTCTTGAGGTGTTAGACAATTAGACGATATAGGCAAAGTTTGTACACCACTCTCATTTTAATATTGAATTCATTGGAATTTACACTAAGCAAAGAGTATAGCTTGTTGACCAATTCTTGCCACATTTAAACCGAAGGTTCTACCACTGTTATATACTTCACTATTATTCGCTAATCTTTCTCATAACCCTCTAGAAACAATCATCAAGTATACTCCTATCATCTACAACCAAGGAAAAAACATCATCAATACCCTTAACGATGAAAAATGCAAAAACAATGATACTGGACGACAATATATAATACATTACTAGAATATGCTAAATACACTAAAATCTCTAAATTAAATCGTTGAGAGACTTTAGTGTATTTGGAAAGCCCCTCGACATTTTTGTCGAGAGACTTTAGTGTATTTAGCAAATCCATCGATGAAAACGTTGAGGGGCTTTCCAAATACACTAAAGTCCCTTTACAATTTCATAAACATAAAGGGACGTTTGCAGAAACTCCCCAAGCTGCCAATGTGTGTTGATCTTGTTACAGTTTTGCAAGTTTCTCATGCATTGTTTACTTTAATAACAATGAAAATTATTTGTGCTGAACACGACACTTTTTCATGGAATCACACCTAGATTTGACATTGTAACTTACCTTTGGACAAACCAAACGCAGCAAACATGATCAAAGTTTATGTTTAACATATCCACAAGCTTGATCCAATCTTCTTAAAATTTTCTATGCATTTTCTCTTCTTCCCTCTCTTTTCTTTCTTTCTCTTATCTTTCTTCTCCATTTTAAATAAGTCAAGCAAAACAAAATCTATCTCAGAGATAATTTCGTCTAAAAGATAATATTTTAGTTAAAATTATAAAGAATATGAGGGCTGAGCTACTATTATAAAAGAGTTTAGAAAATGGATCATTTAAATATAAAACCCATTAAATTTGTTAGATTTTTTTTTTAATTTTGGTTGAAATTGATTTTGATTTTAGACGAAAAAAATATTTTATTTTTATTTTTTATATTAATATTATATAATTACAATATTACTCTTCAATCAGTTAATTTTAACAATATTAGATAACATTGTAGAGGCACGGCGAGAACTTACAATAAATTAAATATCGATTCCCAAGGTTGTCAACAAATAAAATATGTAAACCGAAAAGAACCCTAAATTCAACGTCTCCCAAATTATATCACAATTTGTATAAAAATTGTGATGCCACATGTTATATTCCCCAATTACGTCATAATTATATCTGTACCTTAGTAGCTTCACTTGGACTTAGTGGCTTACGTCAATCTGTTGAAGAACCAATCATTGACCGTTGATTGCTTTTGTAGTGATCATGATCTATATACTCATGCAATCACACATCATAGGTTGTCTTAAAATCCTCTCATATTTTTGATAAATTTTTATGAAACCTTTAAGCGGTCTCTTAACAATACAAATATTAGGAGCCAATTGTACGGATTGCATATTGTAATCCAATCTTTATATATAAAGATTCTCATTAGCAATATATGTAATTTTCAAACTTAAAAGTAAAACAAAATATTATTCCATACAATGCTCTCTCTTGTACAAGACTACAAACTTTTTCAATAACAAGATAGAGATAAACAAGAATAAAAAATTGAAAATTCTTAAACACAATTAATAACCGTTACCATTCGGATTGAAATGTTTCAAAATAATATTAGACCAGGATTTGCAAATGGCGACTATTGCTGAAAGAAAGCCTAAGATGAAGCAAAAAAAGAACAAAAAAAATCATAAAAGAAAGGGGTCCCTACAAATTTTGGCATTTTTATCACCTCACTCAACTCAGAAAAAAAGAGGTAAAAAAACAAATCATTCAAATATTTTATAGGCAGTAATCAGATCAATTAATACATGTTGAGTTATGACAATATGACTTACAAAAGATACAAGGGGCATTATTTTCACCCACCCATTCTTTTTCTTCATTCCAAGTACCCATTGCTCTTTGTTTTACTCGCCTTGCGGCAATTATATTATTGAAAAGGACATGTTTGGTTGAGTCAATTGTCGCTCATCTATGGGCTAAACTAGTGTGGGATGTAATATAGCACACAGATAATTGTTCTAACTACCGATGAAACCCAGCCGATGAAGTATCACAGCTAAGATGAGCATGCATATGGCCAGAATCATACCAGGTTTTCCCAGCAACCAGTTCTTTGTCTTTTTCACACCTTCAACTCCTTTTTGAACCCTATCTGCCCACCGCATCTGCAACAATTTGAGGGGGAAGAAAAAATTTAACGTATTTAACAATGGATGCTAAGCAATTAATAGATTTAATTTAAAGTCATAAAATTGTTTGAAAAAAATGAAACTTGACGAACAAACTAAGACCAAGACAATTAGTATTATTGAGGATATCAAAAATCACTATTGCAGCTCAAAAATTACCAAACAAGTTGGGGAAATCAAATAAATAAATAAACCTGAGAACGAAATAAAAATCAGTAGACATACTAATATATATATATATATAGATATATATATATATATCTGAACTCATAACTATTAACCAGAAACCATAAATCCCCATGGCACGGTGAGTATTTTTTTACCCCATCCACTACACAAAAGGTTTTTGGATCAAGTCCAGGAAGGCTATATTTGGTCAATGGAGAGAGACACATTGCATCATATTAGATCTCATTCGAACAGGTTCTACCAATGGCATTGGTTTTTTGGTGCGTGCGTGTCAAAAGTGGAGGTTAGGAAAACAAAGTAGCAGCAAACATTTGATGATCAAGCTGCTTCATCCAGATTTCTTGAATTCCTCATGGCTTAACAACAATATGCAATGGCACAACAGTTTCCAAATAAAAGAAAAACATCATAAAATATGAATGTTTGACATTTTGTTCTCTTTCATTCATGTACTGAACAACCAAAAAGAAAATCAACTACTTTGACATTAATGAGGATACTAGTAAGCATATTATGAACAAATACTGATTAAATGTAATCTTAATAGATGAATTATGCAACTTACAAATTGTAACCACTGAAAATGAAGATAAAAACAACTTCAAATCATGCAGGTTGGTCAGTTAAAAATCTTTTCAATTTTTAAAACTGGGTTATTCTAAAACTGAAATAAAAATTCCCATGAATAAAATAAATGTCTGACGAAATTACCATTCTATCCAAGTCATCTGGTGATAACGATGACATCATTTGTTGAAATTTTGCCACATCTTCCTGAGAAAGCTTGATTCCAAACTGTTCACTCATGCTTGCCATCATTTCTGGGCTCATATTCTTAATCATTGATGAGAACATCTACCAATTTGCAAGCAAACAAACATTCATAAATGAGCATATAAGGTCATGCACAATTTTTTGATGATAGGTTAGGGCTTCTAAAGAGGACTATATTGTTCCTCCACCACAGACATGACTCATCCATTATCCTCTAAGATGAAAAGCTTGCATATTAGCATGGAGTCATCACAAAAAGTTTGATTATAATAGATAAAAAGTAATAAATTCAATCATATCAATGGTATAATAAAAGATTTAAAATGCTATGCCATACAAATTAAATGATTTCATTTTTATACAGATTCAAAGCACCCTCTAAAAAGAAAAAACAGTGTAGCAAAAATACCTGCTTCATAGCCGGATCATTCATTTGGTTTCTCATCTGTTGAAAATCAGCAGTTGAGGGTGAAAAGCTTGACTGAGGACCAGCTCTAGAATTAGGGATGAAACCGCCAGAACTAGGGTTACCCACGACATTATTCCCATTAACAGCAGAACTCTCCCTGGGTTCTGATAATCTTGATCTAGTATCTGAACTTAGTCCGTTAGTGTCTACAGTCGCTGATGCTGGACCAGAATCTCTGTTTTTCAAGGAGGATGTCATTTCAAACATTTTCTGAAGATCCTCGGGTGACATCTTACCCATCATTTCAGAAGCTGTTTTAAGCATGTCAGGTGTCACACTTGGAGGAATTGACCCAGGTCTAAACCTATTGGAATTATTTTCTGGGGAATCCCCGTTTGTAAATAGATTTTCCCCTCGAAATGAAGATGCCAATTGAATCATCTTTTGAAGTTCTTCAGGTGACATCTTGCTGATCATATTTGATGCAGCCTTAAACATATCAGGAGATACCTCTCCAGCTTTTCCACCACTGATAGCAGCTAGGGTTTCAGGATTGGTATTAGAAATGAAATTCTGGAATGATCTATTAATCACCAAAATGAAGAACCAGAATAAATAAACATGTTTATGTTATAACCATGGCTCAATGATCAAATAAACAGGAAAGGTAAGAAAAACACTTTCAGCCCTAAATGGAATTGTTACACTTTGAACATTTTTTGATCCTCATATCAAATTAATCCTTTGAGATCCAAATGCAGTGATGCTTATATCACAAATGCAGATCATTATGGTAAATTTGTAGTAGCCCATTAATTGAGGTGTTTAAAATTTGGGTTCATCAACATCAGCTGCCTATTGTTCGAGCTTCATGGTAAATTTACAAGTAAATGATGCTAGGTATCAACCTTAAGTTTAGAAAGTGGGATGGAGGGAGACTCATCCTGAGGACCATATAAATCAAGAGAGAAGAAATTATCATCCCTGATCCAAACTCCAATGGAGTTTTTTTATGTTATTTTCTAACACTATCAGTATTTGGGTTTTCCTTGGCCTTCTTTCCTTACTGCAAAACTGAAGCTTTAAGTAAGTCAGTGCTTGCTTTGTGCATATTTTTCACACTTCAGAGTTCAGGGCACCATCAAATTTGGATAAACTATTTAGTGTTTAAAGAACAAAACAATCTGGTCATGCATCAATACCAGGATTCACCATGGTTTAATCCAACTGCTTGCTCTAGTAACAAAATATTTAGGCCTCTTAGTTTCTTTCCTTTTTCAAAAATTCTCATGCTGTGTATTGCTATTTTCTCTTTCTCATCTTTCCTCCACTCAATTGCCTAATTCATGCAAGATTTTCCAATTCTTCTTCCTTTTCACTCTTTCTTTTAATCCTTACTGTATATGCTTCTTACACATTTGGAATTTAATGCATGCTATCAGATTATGTTTTCCCAAGTCTTTCTGAAGTCTCAATTTAAAAAGCTTCCTTATTTATACATGATTGAGGCTTCATGACCTTTACATTTGAACTCTATCTTTGCTTATAGTTGTATGCTTTATAATTTGTTCGATAAGTTGGTAACTAAGCAAAAGAAGAATACCCATTTAACAATTTAAGAATGGATGCTGACAAACCTGATAGATTCTGGATCATCTTTCAAATCCAGCAAATACTCAGGATTGGTAGTCAAGCCTCCACCATTAGTACTACATTCACTCTTAGGGAGATCAGTTCTTTCCTGCGGTTGTGTTATCGAATATTCAGTGGATGAACTTTCATGGTTTCCAGAAGACACTGCCCCAACTTCTTCAGTTATCTCTTCAATAACTAATTCTATCAAATACGAGCAGAGAACAAACAATCAAAATCAAATTTGAATATGAAGCAAAAATATATGATTAAGCAGCAGAGTAAAGCACAAAGAAAATTCATAACCATCAATAATATTAAGCAAGAGAACAACATACTTCCTGGTGTACGATGACTACCTTCTTTGGCCAGTCTTTCCTTAGCATCTCTGTATCAACAATTGCCATCATAAAACAAAATGTTATATTTAAAATCAATTATGTTCCTTTTTAACCATTTCAATAACATAAAATCCTAATAAAAAGTTAAGAAAAACCTGATTATAAAAATAATGGAAAAAAATTTTAATTTGCTTTGTCAAAGCCATAAACAATAGGAATTAAAATATCAAAAAATATTCTGGTATTTAAACTGAATGCAGCTTCGACCTATAGCTCACCCGAGATGATCAAAGGAGGACTACCAATATGCTAACATTAACTACATGTACAGCATAAGTGATGGCACTCAACAAAATATCCCATGTCTGTTCCTAAACCAGTTGAATTCATACCTTAAGACATCTGCAACAGTTTCATCATCAGGGGAAAATTCATGGGCGTCACTCAAATCAGAGACAGCATCCTACAATTTCAGAAGCTCATAATAAATAGCACATAATTGCATAAGTTTAAAATCTTTCAGAAGCAAAATTTGGTAATCAGGGCCAAGAAGTCACTAATGTTTAGAGAATAGCTTACTTCCAGTCGGCCAATTTCTTTATAAGCTTGACCCCTTCGATAAAGAGCCTTGATGTTCTTTGCATCAGATGCCAATATCTGGAATACGACCAAAGAAAATCTTTTCATTTATATTCAATACTCTTACAAAACATAAATTAATACTCTAATAATTATTTACTTGTTTATTGTGTTTGTAGCTAAACTCAATTATTCCATGTTCTTGCTTTGGAATAACTAGAGTGAACCAAGCATGAATGATCTCAAATCATAATATACCAGACAAGAAAAGTGGCTTTCTTCGTACCTCAGAGCCTTCTTTTATACACTCATCATACTGCATTGTTTTCAGGTAACAAGACATCAAGTTAAGGGAGCATGCCAATAGAAGTGTTTTGCCTTTGGAGGAATGAATTCCTTGTAGGTTTTTCTTTGCCTAATATAATTAAAATGGAGATGAACACATTAACATGAATTGGAGAACATACACCAAACTTAGAGCATGTGAAAGAAAAATGAGAAAAGATGCAATTTCTGCCTTACAAGTAGATATTTCTCTAAGGCATCCTTGAACTTTCCCTGGCTGTGTAGCTCATTCCCCTGCCAGATATAAATGAACATACAAAACTCACTCTTCCATCATTCATAAATAAGGTACAATGCACATTAGTAAAATGTAGGGTCGCAAAGTAAATAAATAACCAATTAATTCAACTGAGGCTTATATAAAAAAATCCACCTACGAGCGAAGCTCCAAATCTATAAAACAAGTCTATGGCTTACTACTACACAAATCATCCCATAAGACCAACTCCAAAGCATGGCCACTTTGATAAAGACTCAATATATCATTTATCCGTATTTTAGAGGCAAAATAAATATAAGTTTTCTTACTTCAAATGCTTTAAACTTGCCTGTTTCTTCAACATCTGTGCAGCATTCAATTCATAATTTATTTGGGCATTGACACGGGCACGCAAAGCAGCAATCTCTTCAGGACTCACATTAGCCATTTTCTCACCAATCTCCGCCACTTCCTCAGGATGTGCATAGTTTAACTGTTCTGCAGCGCGTTTCAAGTCTTCAGGCCTCATATTCTTCATGTTTTCTGTAGCCATTCTCATCAACTCTGGATTTGCCATCATCTGCAATACCAGTGGCCCATCACGACTATCAATTAGTAGACATTACCAATAAACCCAACCATGGAAAAACACAAGGCCAATTAAACACCATACTTGCAAGCTGTATGCTTGAAATAACCAAATTCAGAAACTTAGTCTAAATGAGATGCACATCCTTGAGATTTACAAAGTTATTGAGGCGTCATCTGTGCTAAGTTACCAAATTAAAAATTCAGTCAAACAGTTCATGAATTCAGAATAGAACTTAGGGTACATTTAGTGACACGTATTGGACTGGATTGGATTGTATTGCATCGTATTGTGTTGTATTAAATAGGGTGGCATTAAATTTGTATTTTAATATCTTTTATTATAAAAATTATCTTAACTAAAAATAAAAAGATTTTTCCGACTATCACTATTCATTGCTGCCTACAATCACTGGTGACTGTCAACCACCGTCAACCACCGCTAACTGCATAATACAAATTAATTTATATAATTATATAATTATAATATTATTATAATACTTTACTAGATGTGCAGACCAGACATGACCAGTGGGGGGTGGAGGTCATGTCTGGTCAAAATCATTTGCATTAAATCTTCTTTTAATGCAGCACATTACAGAGTTAAAATTACACCAAACACAGTAAATTGATTTTTATGCAGACTTCCTTCCTAATGCAGTCCTGACCCGTTTGCCAAACACGCCCTCAAGGAATTAATTTCGTAGGGTTGATCTTTGGGGGCATAAACTGTTATTTATTTTAAAGTGACTGCGTCTCTGTTTTCTCTTTTCATGGTTGGGCTGCACAATGGTTTCAACTTGAGACTTCATAATCCCAGCAACCATGGCATAAATCCATTCCAATCCTAAGTAGTTAGTTATTATTATAGAAACTGAATACCAGCCAAGTCATTCACTTAAGGTGTCTGGAAGGTTTTCAAAAGGACAATATTCGGTTTGAAAATTATTTTAACTGATTTCATCAGTTGTTATAGAGAAATCAATATTTGGTTAACCAAATAACCCCCAATGGGTATACCTATGGGTTCTAAATGGAGGTTAATGGATTGAATTTCCTTAAGCCCGCCCCTACTCGGATTATTACATTCCACGGGTTGCGTGATAGTTGATACCTAAAAATTGTAGAGTCAACAATAGTTCCACTCCCTAGTTTCAACCCATAGCATCCAACTATGGCTTCTGGGTTATCAACAAGTTCTCTTTTTGTTTTTTAAATTTCTTTTTTTATGAAAAGCATAAATAAATAATGTTAATAGCAATCAAGATGTCAAAAGAAAATGTTTGATTAACCCAAATAAAAAATGACAATTTTTTTTAAAACACTTTGCTCTAATTCAATTTAAAATGAGAACGCACCTTAATAAGAAAATTTATTAACATTATACCCCACAAGTTTGGCCAAAATTATTTTTTGACAATGTACTAAGTAAACATGATTACTCGTCTACTTGTCAAAATTCAAGGGTTTGAGTGAAACTAATGGTTGAGCTATGCATTGGTGCTAAGCTCCTCTCCAACCCTTTGTTCAGCTTAAGACTAGAGACACCTGAAAACCGTGAAATTGGTGAATTCCCATCCCAATTATTACAACACAAACCAATACTAACTAAGTTGTCCAAACTTTAACTTTGAAATTAAAAGATTGCTCAATAACCTCACGTAAAGTGGAACAGGGGAAGAGTATTCGTAAGTGAACCCCAACTTAGTTGATTTATTACATTAGACATATATTTCGCCAAAATAAAATTGATTATTTCAAATACAGCTTTATTTAATCAGTTTCTATATTCGAATTAATGAATGGTAAACCAATATGGAAATTGAATAGTGACCCACAAGAGATACAGTCCTATCCAATTTATATAATAAACTTCCACAAGAAACCCTCCTTAGGAATAACAAAATAATCATAATCACATCACAAATTGAAGACATCAAACAGTTTTCTTCTTCATCACACAATAATCAATTTTAATGATAAGCAAATTTATTAACATCGCATTGCATCGCAAGTCTGTTTCTATTTGACCGTCACCCTGTTTAGAATAATACCACGAACACTTAAAAAACTTTAAATCAAACGAAACCTAGGTCTAACTAAAGTAAATCAACCAGAATAAACGTAAAAGAAAACCTGTTGCTGGATCCTGGCGAAGTCGTCAGATGACATGCGACTCATCTGTTCTTGAGCCAGTCTCATCAATTCCGGATCCATCATTCCGTTAAACATCCTTGATTCAAATTTTATTCTTTGTAAGAACTGGAGGAAAATTTTCGATGAAGAGAATTTCGAGATGTTAGGCAATTTGGAAGTAATTAATTAAAAAAAAATGAGTTCGAAATAGTGATCTGTTTGGCTATCAGTACGTAAATAAATTTTTTATTTTTTATTTTTTTGGGAGGTCTCCCACCAGAACTGAACGGTAATGGCCGAGTTGGAGGGGGAGGCCAAAGAAGAATCGAATCGGAAAAATTAGCAAAATGATTGGGTTTTTAATAAGAATGGCCATATTTTTTTGTTCAATTATATTAATGGTTTAATTTAAATTTACTTTATATTTATGATCAATAGTTTAGCTGGACAAAATTACTCTTGATTGGCCGATGAATATTACCTGTTCATTGAGTACTATTTATCGGTAATGTTCATCTGTATGAAAAAAATTCGTCGAGATTATAAACAGTAGCTTTGACGAATTTTGGTCTCAAATAGCGTAGAGTACTGTTTATTGATACTATTTATATAATACTATTCATTATATATTGCTCATCATCTCGACGAAATTCGTCGAGATTCGTCGAGATGGATAAAATTCGTCGAGATGATGAATAAGAGCCTCGACGAATTTTGATCTCAAATAACATCGAATAGTATTCAAAGGGCACTATTTATTGTCTCGAAAAAATTCGTTGAGATGAACAAAATTCATCAAGATGATGAACAGTAGCCTAGACGAATTTTAATATCAAATAACGTCGAACACTGTTCATTAGATATTGTTCATCATCTCGACGAAATTTGTCGAAATAGACAAAATTTGTCGAGATGATGAACAGTAATTTTGAAGAATTTTTGTCTCAAATAACTTCAAATATTGTTCACCGTACTGTTCATTAGATACTGCTCATCATCTCGATAAAATTCGTCAAGATGGACAAAATTCATTGAGATAATGAACAAAAGTCTCGACGAATTTTTGTCTCAAATAACATCGAATATTGTTCATCTACTGTTTATTAGATACGTTTCATCATCTCGACGAAAGATGGACAAAATTCGTTAAGATTATGAACAATAGCCTCGATGAATTTTGATCTCAAATAACGTAAAAAACTGTTCATCGTACTGTTCATTAAATACTGTTCATCATTTAGACAAAATTTGTCGAGATGATGAATAGTAGAATCGATGAATTTTAGTTTCAAATAACATTAAATAATGTTCATTATACTGTTTACATGATATTGTTCATTAACTCATGTTTTATCAAAATACTGTTTATCAACTTGCAGATTAAGGGTATTTTTGTTCAAATGTCAAATTTTTGACTTCAAATATAATAAATTTGGAGCTAAGGTTATAAATGAAATTAGACATAAAAATATGGTCATTTTTGTTAAAAACCCAAAATAATTTTATTTTAAACCCTTTTTATATTAATAACAAGCCTAAAAAATTCATGGATTTTATAAATTTTAAACGATTTTACGAGACCATTTAGCATAAAAACGTTTATTAGTGCATGAACGCTATCGACAGTGCACTCGTAAGATCTGCTCAAGCATGCTATTTGTAGTGCACTATAATACCACGTTATAATACTTACAAACTCGAGTTTTTATACTTGCCACTAAGCATTGATATAGCTTTTATAATTTAAATTAATATTTATTAATTATTTAATATTATACTTTTTATAATGAATTTAGATTGGTAAAAGCCTTCTAAAGAAACCTAATACATGCCAAAAACTTACAAATATACGTGAGAATCAAATGAATTTAGATGTCCAATTTTCTTGTATTTGATTCTTGCATGCATGCGTTTGGTTTGTAATTTTGAATTTTATTTTTCATTTTTTTATATATAAAATATTTCAGATACAAAAGTATTTTTAATATAATATTTAAAAATGATAAACGTTAAAAATATTTACTTAATTAAAATTGTTTTCAATTAAAATTTTACTAGTATTATTGATGACCCGTGCTAGTTCTTTAAATGAATTAAATTTTATAAAGATAAATATAAAAGTTATGTGGTTAATTATGACTGAAATAAAGAAAATAACATAATTGAGAGATTACATAAATAAATATTAACCATATCCATATTCTATTTCCAAGGAATGTTAGTTCAATACTATTTTTCAGATGGAAAATTATCACTTACTTTCTTATTTAGGGACTATTTGTTTTGTTCACTTAATATGTAATACGAATGAATTTAACTAATTGAAGTTATTAAATTTATTAATTTTCTAATTTAATAGGAGTTTTCTGATTTTTTAAATATAATATAATTTTTTTTATTGCTTTTAATATAATGTAAAAAGTTCTAATGACATTATTAAATTCTTTTTATCAAAATTATATTTTTCTAATTAATCTATTTCCATCCTTATTCATAAAAATTCCAATCACTTTTTATTTATTTATAAATATACTTATTTATTTTGTGTACTCTCCCCTCCCCCACCTTCTTCAACTGGTTAAGATTGAATTATTTTCAATTACAAGCCCACATGAAACAGACATGAGACATCCATCTATTCTGAGATCTCTATGTTGAAGTGTAAAATGAGCATTGAAATTGAAAATTGTGGAAGCTTTTAGTTTAAAAAGACAAAAAGAATGAGGGGCAATACGTTTCATCTGACTAGAGAGAGAGAACAGAGAGGAAGAGGAGGAGAAAAAAAAAATGAAGACCAAGACTATTAGGTAGAATTCCTAGGATACTCGGTTTGTGACCGGAGAAAAGTGAGCTTCTGCATGCATGTTTATTTATTTACTTATTTTTGTACCTTTTTACCAATTTATTGAAGGAAAAATTTAAGACTTTTACATGATTTTCCTAGCCGTTTATTGTATTTGACAAGGCTGACTTTCTTCTCTTTCATTACCCCTTTTTACACTAGGATTTGTGCTGTAGCAGCATTGGCGGTTCCTGGACCGCCCACACAAGTTGTTGGCTAGGTTTCAAATTTGAGGCCTTAAATTTAAGACCAACTGTGTATTACTGTTGTTTTTCTAAACTAAAATTTTAAATGTGGCTCAAATTATAATATTCAGTTAAAAAAAAATTAATTACATTTTTTTATAAGCATAAACTCAGCCAACTTATTTCATAACACAAGTAAATTTATTTTGTTTATTGTTATAAAACTTTTAAATTGATTTTTGTTTGTTTGCTTTTAAAAAAAGCAAGTACAACCACCCACTTAATTGCATTATTTAGAACTGAACTTATCAAAAACAAAAGCAAAAAAAGTGACATAGAAGACGTAGAAGCGCAGCAAAAACAAATAGAGGAGAAAGAAAAAAAATGAGAAAAAAAAAATGGAGGAGGAGAAATTGAGGGGAGACATAAAGAGAGAAGAAAATGCAGAGGAAAGAGAATGGAATATTGTTTATTGTTAAAAATTTATTTTTGGGCTTATTTTTAAATTCTTATTTGATTTGAAGAAACTAAAATTGTGAGAAAGACATTATGTTTATTTTTCGGTTCTTGTTTAATTTGGAGAAGTTAAAATCTACATATCTAAATAGTTTAAAGGGTTTTTGATATAATTTTAAAGATTTTTTGAAACAAGATGATATTACTCATAAAGTTAAGTATCTAGAGAGATCGATAACAGAAAGAAAGCAATTGATGTGCTAAATCATTTGAAGTCACAGGATAATTATTTTTCAATTATATGTGTTGCATATAGAATTTTGTTAACCATACTAGTTACCATTGCATATGCAGAAATAAAATTTTCAAAGTTGAAGTTGACTAAATCTTATCTTCAATCGATTATGTCTCAAGAAAAATTAAATGGATTGATTATATTGTTTATTGAAATTCTTTAATAGAAAAACTTGATTATAAAGAGTTAATTAGTGATTTTACAACCAGAAATTTGAGAAGACTAGTTTTTCAGTAGTATTTAGTTTTTATAATTAAATTTTGGTAAATTAATTGGTTAATGTGAAGCACATATTTTTTAAGCTCTGCTATTTAAATATAAGGGTAAAATGATCATTATGATGACATTTATTTTTACACATGGTAATGGTTAGTTGACATAATATTGAAGTTTAGGTGAATTTAAATTAAATAAAATAATATGAATATACTTAATTTGATGTTATAATTTGGAATTTTGTATAAGTTGGATTTTGGTATGTTGTCCTACATTAACACTTTCGGCGATCTCGCTAGTTGATCAGTGAGTGGGATCAAGGGGCAGTTTCCTTCCGGGGGTGCGGGAGGTGGAGCCTTAACAGAAAAAAAAATTTGTTAGATAAAATATGTAGTTTCAACTTAAAATTTATGAGAAAATCTGAGTTTGAGTAAAAAGTATTGATTCATGGAATTGAGAAGATCGATACACGTACCAAAGTATCGGTACTTAAGGAATGCAGGTCAATACTAATAAACGGATCGATACTTATAAAGAAAAGTATTAATATTTTGCAAGTCAAAGACTTAAGAAGAAATTACAAACTGACCAGATCGATACCCTCATCTAAGGTATCGATACATGGTCAAATAGAGAGTTCGAAAATAATTACAAGATAAATCAGATCGATACCTTTATCCAAGGTATCGATACATGACAAGATAAAGAGTTGAAAAATATTTACAAGACGAATCAGATCGATACCTTCATCAAAGGTATCAATACTTAAAAAAAAAGGGGAATCAATACACAAAGACAAATGTATTGATACTTAGAATTGAAGGAAATTTTAGAATTTAATTTTTAAGGAATGGATCGATACTTATATCAAAAGTATCGATACCAAACCCAAAAGTATCGATACCTAGTCCAAAGTATCCATACAAAACGCAAAACAAGGTAAAATTTTATGGGCAATTTGGTCTTTTCTAACACTTTTATAAATACCTAAGAGGGGGATTCGACCCCTAGTGTTTTCTTCATTCGTTTATTTCTCTCTCTCTCTCAAAACATCTTTCTCATTCTCTATCTCGGTTTTGGCCAAATCTTTTCGATTCTTTGGCTTATTCTTGCAAATGTATGTTGCCAAATAATTAACCTACCTCTCGTCTACAAATTAGTACCAATTTTAAACTAGAAACAATAAGGAAGGAATTAGGGTTCAAGAGAAACTTGGTGCTTTTTTGTTTAATCGACAAATTAAGGGTTATACAGACTTTTATAGGCTAAAGGTAAGTATATCAACCCATTAGAAGTTAAATTCTTAAATTTTTAGCATATTGAAAATCTAGGGTTCATTGTTCATTCGAGATTTACATTAAGGTTGTATAAGAAATGTAAATTTGTGTTAATTTGAATTAATTGGAAGCATATGGTGATTATATACATGTTGGATATTGTTTTGGAATGAGTAAATCCGTTTTAGACGGAAATGTGAAAAAAAAAGTTACTATCATGAAATTTCATTGTTGGAAATCGGATAAATAGTAATTGTAGATTAGCCTCAAGGAATGTGCATGTGTCAACTAAGAGATAGTAGCCACGCTTTTCACTAGTATTGGATTTAGTGTATATAAGTATAATTATGTGGATTGTTGAATTCACTATTATATGCATGTGTGGTATTAGGCTCTGAGAACTCGAGAGAAGGGCTAAGTGGGCATAAGAATCAGTAATGAGAGTGATTACTTTCTCCTTATTGTGAGTCAATTTATACATATATGACTATATAAATATATATGTGTGTTGTATATATATATATATATATATATATATGTATTCTTGTGTGTTAAACAAGCCGTTTTCTAATTAAAATAAAACTGAAAGGAAATTATTTAATTTGTTTTACATGATATTGTGATGTTTATTTATTTGGTCTGCTAATTGAAAATACTTTGATATACACGCTGAAATGGCCAAGGAGGCATGATTTATTTAAATGTTTTATAATCATTGTGATAAATGATTTGATTTGAAATGTGCATGTATAGTGGTGATGTGGTCAATGGGTTGATTATTATTATATGACTAATTGACCTGTTTATTTGACTGTATATACAGAGAAGTAGCTTATGGATAAACATGTTAAGAGGCTGCATAGGTGAGTGGAGCCATAGTGGAGCTGGTATAAGAGGGAAAGGTCATGGCAAGCCCACTGTGTGCCAAATGCACTTGTGTACGGTTATAGATACCCTATAGAAAGTCTTGGCGGCTTGATAGGGTTATTTTGGATTTGAAGGATTATGAAGACAGTCACTCGTATCACCAAATGACTATTCAGGGCAACATCAGTAATACAGACTTGTTTTTATAAATTCATACTTTACAAGACAATAAATGATTTTATAAAGTATGAGAAATGATTTTTTATTTAATAAATCTTTATTGCATATGATTTATGCATGAAAAATTCAGTAATGGTTACGGATTTGTCCCAACAAAGGTAGCGTATTGAGGAGATATGGCCAGCTCGAATTGATTGTTTTAAAATTATTTGCAGATTAATGAAATGTATTGTGATAATTGATTTAAATGAACATGATTATTTATATACTTTCGAGTATATTGTGAAATAAATTCCAATACCTGTATTTTTAAATGCGTGTGCATGTATGTATATATGTATGTATTTTATTTACTTACTGAGTATAGTTATATACTCACTCCTTACCATTTCAGTTTTCAAGTTAGATGTTTTAGTACTTGTTGGGTTAGTGGTAGCTACAGAGGGCCTTCGGTATTTTGGGTAGATCATTTTCTTGACTTACATGTGTATTAAGTCTAACTGGATAAATGTATTTGGATTTTTGTAATAAAATTGTAAACGAACTGTTTATGTAAATAATTATGAATGTTTAACTTGAATGGTAATGGTATTTTATTTATTGATTGTGTTGTGGATGAATTGATCACTGAAATCAATTCTTTGATGATGATCCCATGAATGGGAACAATTATTTTATAAACTATTTTCAAGTTTTGGAAATTGATAGAAAAACCTTACAAACTTTCTTGATACATTTTGGGTGTATAGAGTGTGTCATAAAGGTTTGTGGGGATTGTCATGAGTGGACCCTAAGTTTGGGGCATGACATATTTGATTATGTACGAGTAAATAAAGAGTTTGAATTTAATTCTTGATCAAATAATAAAATAAAATTATATATATATATATTTATCTTTTATCTATGAGAGCTACACTGTAGGAACTTGTCTAGTGCTCTTTAAAATTCAGAGTCGCCTCTAGTGGCAAAAAAATTTGGTTCTTTAGTATAGCTTATTAAATATTTGCTAGTTTCTTTTTGAAGCTAGTTCAAGAGTAAAAAGAAAGATAAATTAATAGAGGATTAAGAGTTTAAGCTAGGTAGTTCACAAGCAATTGGGCGTTTTTAAAACATTATGGGGTTACTTTTGTATACAATGGCATAGTCAAATTTTAATTTCATTCCAAGCTAATTTATAAAATGTATGTAACATAAATGAACTTTCCTCTAAAATCACTTATTTTGAATAAAAAAAAATATAATTTTAAGAAAAGACTTTAAAAAGAAATAAAAACAATAAATATTGTTAATGTTTGTATCTTCCATAAGTGTAGAGAATATCTATTATCAAATTCAATATTTTTATATTTAAATTAATTTTGTCAATGAATTCTTTACACATAAATACTAAGTTTAAGAAATCTATTTTGATATATAAATTTCATTAAAATCTTAATTTTTAAATATTAACAGAAATAAAGAAATTCATAATCTAAACAAATAAATGAGTTGGATAAATTAAAAAAATTGTTGGGTATAGTTCAGTATGCATAAGATCAAGAAGAATAAAGGCCCGAAATGGCCCTACAGGAAGAAACGAATGGTGTTCCGAAACCAACTGCTACCCAAAGATAGCTATTCAAGTGATAAGAAGCCCAAGTCTTGTCTGACAAAAGAAGAAAAAAGTCTTGGGTCGGCATAATAATAAAGGGTATGGCTAAGACTTTAAGAGAAATAGAAGCTGAGACCTCTTAGAATCACTAGGAGGCTTGGATCAAGTCTTATCCTAGGGACACACCATAAAGGTCTCGGCCACATCTTATTAAGTTCTCGGTCACAGCTTACGAAGATCTCGACCAGGCAGCGCCAGAGCTTATTTCAAGATAATAATGATTCCCAAACAAAGATTTTCGAGATCTCGTTACAGTTATGTATTAGTGAATGATACATCTCTTTTCCATACATTTTTGGATTATTCCATAATAAGGATTCTTGCTAAATTAAACTTCTTACATAATAAGAATCCTAAGGATACAATGCCACCAGATCCGAAAGCTAATGCTTAACTTATGGAATCTCCGTGATTCTCGCACAGTGGGATTCTGGTTATTAGATTTCATAGTATCCTGCCATATTAAGGAGATAATAACATCTATAAAAGAAGATCAGCTATAACTAGGTACGACTACTAAAACTTTGGCGAAAAATACTATAATTCTCTTTTAGCTTTCTCTTTCTTCAAGGAAAATATTCACAAGTAAAACCCTAAATTAAGTATCGAAGGGTTTTCGCCGGACAACCGGTTTTTTTACCCCCATAGCCTTTGATTGTGAGCGCAGGTAGAAGCTAGCAAATAAAAAAAGAGGAAGAAGATCGTTGCTAGTGCACGAAGTCCAAGGAATGATTTTTACTGCATCAACAAATAGTGCCGTCTGTAGGAAATCTGAACAAAAAGTCCGAAACAACCACAAGAAGAAAAAAATAGCAACTTCGCGAACGTATATGACAAGAAACAGAGCAATATTGAAAGGGAATCATCATGACAATGTTGTGGATGGCCGTACAATTGTTAATCAGGATATTGGTGATTAGCCGCCGCCGCCACTGGAGAGCGTGAACCATGATTCAGAAACTTCATCACCGCACTAACTCCCCCCTCGTTCGGAGACGGCAGAAACAGCCTGGTTGACTAAAAGTTTGGCAGAGAATGAAAAGCCTTGGCTGAGGAAGTAGCACGAATGAGAAAGATGTCTCAAGTTGGTTCCTCGGCGTTAAAGACGCCCAAACCAGTCGAAGCTGTTGAGAGTAGTGTTTCGGATACAACGTTCACAAATTGTCTGACATAGCATTGCCAAAACACTACTAGGAGAAAATACATTGTCGCAGAGAAGAGAAAAGGGAAGATTTCTAGATATCCCTTTAAAGAACCTCAAGGTGATGATGATGTTGATAGGCTCCATAACGAGCCGCCGTAGATGTTTGAATATTCGCCTGACGATTCAACGATAGTTCATTAGTCCTGGCTAGGAGGATATGAGAATGTTTCTAAATCAAAAATGGCAAAGGGAAGGCTCTGTACAGAGCTGGTCCTAAATAAGGAGATCTAGGGAAGACAGTGATTGAGTTGAGAACTTAGAGGTTCGTGTTAAAAAATTTGTCAAAGAGTTGGAAGACTAGAAGAAGAGAGAGAGAGGCCAAGGGGGGGGGGGTGTGAAGAGGCTAGGAATCCGAAGATCGATCTAGGAAGAAAACACAATAACATGAGAAGCTTTCGTGATCTTGACAGAAAAAGTAGAAGAGGTTAAGGTCGGAATGAGACAATCGGAGGAAGAGATAATTTTCATTCGAAAGGGTACCATTCACCTGCGAGAGATGACAAGGGGAGTAACTCATGTTCAAGGAGATCAAGCTTTCACTCCTTTAAAAGCTTCACTCTCACAGGTTTAGAAGGAAATTACAAGACAAGGAAATATATTGGTGAAGCCCCGCCCATTGAGGGCCAAACCAATGGGAGAGGCCAAGAATAAGTTTTGTGAGTTCCTCTAAAGCACTAGACATTTGACGGATGAATGTTTTGACCTCAGAAATTAGGTAGAAATACTGATCCAGAACAATTACTTGCAAGACTTGAAAGTTAGAGAGGGGGATAGGGCTAAAGTCTCGGATTAGGAAATTGAGCATGGATCGAGGTGAGAAAAAAAGGGCTATGGTGATCTCAGGTGGAGTAACATTGGTTAGGAATTCAAACAGATTTAGAAAGAGTTACTTTAGATACATTGTACCCAACACCTCGTCAGATATCCATATCATGAATTTTCAAGTCGAGAAGAAACAAAAATTGGCCTCGGTACCTATTATGTTCACAGATGAAGAGGAAGTGGGAGTGCATTACTCACATAACGATGCCTTAGTAGTAACTTTGACGGTGGGAATGTCTCGGGTCAGCCAAATCTTGGTTCATACGGGAAGTTTAGCTGATATTATCTTTAAAGAAACTTTAGATTCTTTGGGAATAGAAGATCTGAGACTCCAACCTACAGAGATTGCCTTCTATAGATTTGGAGAATCATGCGTTTATCCCTTGGGAATAGTGTAACTACCTATCACCATGAGAGAATGACTTTGCTAAAATACTATACTGGTAGAGTTCCAAGTGGTCAACCTCAAAATGCCCTACACCATGATTTTTGGGAGACTCTTTTTCAGAATCATAAAGGTAGTAGAGAGCATTCATTATCTGAAGTTAAAATTTTGAGCAGGAGAGAGGATCGAAATTGTCAAGGAAAACCAAAAAGAAGCTTGGTCATGTTTTGCGATGTTTGCTAAAAGCTCATACTACCTATCGAAGCGCCCGTGAAGAGAAGTCCTGAAAGCTAATGAAGATAACTCGCGGGATAAGCTAATTGCAAAGAGAATGGAGCAGCATGACAAATCGTCGGCCTTAAAGCCAATGGGAGAACTCGAATCCCTCATTCTAGATCAGGAGTCACCTCAAAGAATGGTTAAAATTGGTTCCAAACTCCTAGAAGAACTAAAATTCAAACTCAAGGATGTCTTGAAGAAACACATAGGCTTGTTCAGGTAGTCTCATGAAGACATGCCGGGTATTGACCTACGAGTAATCTCTCACCAACTCATTATCAATCCTCAACATAAACTAGTAAAGCAAAAAAAGAGACCATTCAATGAAGAAAGGAGAGAAGCAGTACACGCTGAAGTCGACAAGCTGATGAAAGTAAAATTCATCAGGAAAGTGCATTACCCAGAATGAGTATCGAATGTGGTAATGATCAAAAAGGCCAACGGTAAATGGAGAATGTGTGTAGATTTCACAGATCTGAATAAAACCTATCCCAAAGATAGTTTCCCGCTCCTTCAAATCAATTAGTTAGTGGACTTGACAGTTGGTCATAAATTATTAAGTTTTATAGATGCGTTCTCGGGATATAATCAGATCAGAATGCGCAAATCAGACCAGGAGAAAATGACATTTATTACCGATTAGGGATTATACTACTATATAGTAATGCCTTTCAGATTGAAAAATGTTGGGGCTACTTTCCAAAGGTTAGTCAACTAGGTCTTCAAACCATTAATAGGCGAAACTATGGAGGTCTATGTGGATAAAATGATTACTAATTCTCAGAAGGCCTAAGACTACCTTAAGCATTTGGAAGAAACCTTTTCTTACTTAAACAAGTACAAAATGAAGTTGAATCCTAAGAAATGTGCATTTGGAGTTCAGGCTAGGAAGTTCCTTGGATATATGGTTAGTGAACGCGGTATAGAAGCTAATTCACAGAAGATCAAGGCCATATTAGATTTGAAGCCCCTGTCCAACCTTAAAGAGCTCTAAAATTTGACAAGGTGACTAGCAGCATTTAGTAGGTTCCTATCCAAAACTATCGGTAGATGCTTTCTTTTTTTTTCAAATCATGAAAAAAGGGAAGAAGATTGAATGGATAAAGGAATGCGACCACAGCTTTCAGGAGCTGAAGTAGTATCTTACATCCCCACCCACCTGACGAGACCTGAGATCGGAGAAACGCTTTAACTGTACCTTGCAGTAAGCAACCATTTGGTAAGCTCAATCTTAATAAAGGAAGATTATGAGAAAGTTCACCGTCCCATCTATTACACCAGTAAGGCATTACTAGATACCGAGACGAGATACTCGCTGCTAGAAAAGCTAGCACTAGTATTGGTGGTGGCAGCAAGGAAGCTTAGACCCTACTTTCAAGCTCATCAGGTTGTGGTGCTAATGAACCAGCCGCTAAGACAAATCCTGCATCGACCAGACCTCTCAGGTCGATTGATCAAGTGGTCTGTTGAACTTAGTAAGTATGACATCATCTACAAGCCTAGGAAAGCGATAAAGGGTCAGGCTTTAGCAGTTTTCATTGCCGAAAGATCGGTGTCAAAACACCTCCTTGTCTACCAGATCGCAGAACAACTTTCTGACCAAGAAGATCGAACCATCCCAAATGAAGAAGCAGTGACCTAGAACCTCTTCATCGATGGAGTTTCAAACCCTCAGGGAGCAGGAGCTGGTGTGGTCCTTATAAGTCCAAAAAGGATTAAGGGGTCAAGTTAGCTCTGGCTTTAGGAATCATAGATCTCGATGTCCACTGTGATTCTCAATTAGTGGCCAGCCAACTGGACGACCAGTTTCAAGCGTACGAAGGTAATATGCAGACATATTTGAAAAAAACCAAGTAAGTACTGAGCGCATTAAAGACTGTCAGAATCAAATAGATTCCGAGAGTCAAAAATTCAAAGGCAGACATGCTAGCAAAACTGGCCTATACTTTTAAAGGAAGCATAATCGCCTCGGTACCGATAGAAATACTAGAACAAAGAAGCACAGAAGATGAAGACCACATGCGTTATGTATCTCAATTAGATTTGCATCATTGATGGGTCAATGAGATAAGGTTTTATATTCAAGACAGTAAGCTTCCAAAAGATAAAGAGCAAGCGAGAAAGATTAGAAGCAGGTCGGCAAGATATGCCATTATTGATGGAAAGCTATACAAGCGGGGATACAATATTCCCTACCTAAAATGCTTGAGGCTTGAGGAAGCTACTCTGACCCTAGATGAAATCCATCGAGGAATATGTAATGGACATGAGGGAGCCTGAGCTATGTTGCACAGAATACTGAGGCAAGGGTATTACTGGCTAACACTTTTTTGGGATGCAGTGCAGCTAGCTAAAACGTGTCATGAGTGTTAGGTGCACGACTGTATTCCTAAACAACCTCCAGAGAAGTTGACTTCCCTAACGAGTCTTTGGCCATTTTCCCAGTAGGGGCTCGATCTCATTGAACCTTTACCACAAGCTCGTGCAAACACTAAGTATGCTGTGGTGGCTATTGACTACTTCACAAAGTGGGTGGAAGTCGAACCCTTGGATGCTATCATAGAAAAAAGGGCCACGACGTTCGTCAAGCACAATATCATCTACAGGTTTGGAATACCTCAAGTGCTAATCACGGATAATGGAAAGTAGTTTGACAATGCAAACTTCAGGGAGTTCTGATTAGATTTTGCAATTGAGCTCAGATTCGCAACTCCAGCTTATCCTAAAGCCAATAGACAAGTGAAAGTAGCCAATAAGGTTATCAAAAAGAAGCTTAAGAAGCACAAAGGTGCGTGGATTGACAAACTTTCTGAGGTTCTTTGGGCTTACCGAGTCACACCTAAGGTTGTCACAGGAAAAACTCGTTATAGCCTGGCTTTTAGATGTGAGGCGATGATTCTGAAAGAAGTAAGCATACTAACTTTTCAAGTTAACAATTATGACGAGAAGTCCAATGACGAGGGCTTACATTTAGAATTAGATCTATTAGAAGAAAAAAGGGAAATGGCCGTGATAAAGTTCGCAGCTCACTAATAAAGGGTAGCGAGATATTATAACTAGAAGGTTCTAGCTAGAAGATTAGGTCCTGAGACAAGCAACCCTAGACACCAAGGTTCCAAGAGAGGGCATTCTAGGTGCAAACTGGGAAGGGCCTTACAAAGTTACTCAAGTCCTCAGACCAGAAGTCTATAAGCTGGAATCCCCCAACGGAAACCGAGTCTAAAAGCTTTGGAATGCCTAACGCTTGAAGTTGTATTACCTTAAGAAGCATCGAAAATTTTTGTAGCAAATTCCCTTAGAAGTTAATAAAATTATTTTTTATTTTTCACTTCTAAAGTCAGCTAATAGATAAAGCAAAAGCTCATAATTATCAAACGTCTTGGGGTAATCTCCTCCCGAAGCCTGGACATGAGTGATACGGCCTAGGCGTTCAGCTTTCTATTTTCCCTGAGGTAATATTATCCTCAGCTCAAACAAGCCCTGAGCACGGTCTCAGAGAGCATTAGGAAAAAAGGTTTTCGGATGATCTTATCAAATGTCTCAGGGTAATCTCCTTTCAAAGCCTGGATACGGGTGGTACGGTTCCCAAGCGTTCAGCTTTCTATTTTTTCGAGATAATATTATCCTCAACTCAAACAAACCCTGAGAGCGGTCTCCAAAAGCATGAGCAAAAGAGGTTCTCGGATGATCTTATCAAACATCTCGGGGTAATCTCCTCTCGAAGCCTGGACACGGGTGATACAGTTCCTAAGTGTTCAGCTTTCTATTTTTCCCGAAGTAATATTATCCTCAACTTAAACAAGCCCTAAGCATTCTTAGAGAGTATGAGAAAAAGAGGTTCTTGGATGATTTTATTAAACGTCTCGGGGTATTCTCCTCCCAAATTCTGGACAAGGGTGACACAGTTTCCAAGTGTTCAGCTTTCTATTTTTCCCGAGGTAATATTATCCTCAGCTCAAACAAAACCTGAGCATGATCTCGGAGAGCATGAGTAAAAGAGGTCCTCGGATGATCTTATGAAACATCTCGGAGTAATCTCCTTCTGAAGCCCGAACACGGGTGACACGGTTCCCAGGCATTTAGCTGTTTATTTTCCTTTAGGTAATATTATCCTCAGCTCAAACAAGCTCTGAGCACGGTCTCAGAGAGCATAAGCAAAAAAGGTTTTCGGATGTTTTTATCAAACTTCTCATGGTAATCTCCTCTCAAAGCCTGGATACAGGTGGCACGGTTCCCAAGAGTTCAGCTTTTCTATTTTTCTGGAGACAATATTATCCTCAGCTTAAACATGCCCTGAGCATGATTTCGGAGAGCATGAGCAAAAGAGATTCTTGGATGATCTTATCAAACATCTCGTGGTAATCTCCCCTCGAAGCCCAGACACGAGTGGCACGGTTCCCAAGCGTTCAGCTTTTTATTTTTTCCGAGGTAATATTATCCTCAGCTTAAACAAACCCTGAGCACGATCTCGGAGAGCATGAACAAAAGGGGTTCTGGGATGATTTTATCAAACATCTCAGGGTAATCTCCTCCTGAAGCTCGGACAAGGGTGGCACGATTCCCAAGAGTTCAGCTTTCTATTCTCCCCGAAGTAATATTATCTTCAGCTCAAACAAGCCCTGAATACGATCTCAGAAAGTATGAGCAAAAGTAGTTCTCGGATGATCTTATCAAATGTTTCAAGATAATCTCCTCCATTGACACTAGTGACACGGTTCCCGGGCGTTTAGCTTTTTATTTTCCCTTAGGTAATATTATCCTTAGCTCAAACAATCCCTGTACATAATCTCAGAGAGCATGATCAAAAGAGGCTCTCGATGTTCTTATCGAACGTCTCAGGTCCTCCTAAAGCCCAGACATGAGTGGCATGGCT
This sequence comes from Cedrela odorata, assembly GCA_035584115.1. Lineage (NCBI taxonomy): Eukaryota > Viridiplantae > Streptophyta > Magnoliopsida > Sapindales > Meliaceae > Cedrela > Cedrela odorata. The sequence goes on along the minus strand of JAXCLQ010000005.1, from coordinate 4,393,014 downwards.
ACTAAGCGTTCAGCTTTCTATTTTTTCTGAGATAATATTATCCTCAGTTTAAACAAGCCCTGAGCATGATCTCAAAGAGTAGAAGCAAAAGAGGTTCTTGGATAATTTTATCAAACGTCTTGAGGTAATCTCCTCCCGAAGCCCGGACAAGAGTGACACTGTTCCTAAGTGTTCAACTTTCTATTTTCTCCGAGATAATATTATCTTCAGGTCAAACAAGCTCTGAGCACGATCTTGAAGAGTATGAGTAAAAGAGGTTGTCAAATGATCCTATCAAATGTCTCGGGATAATCTCCTCTCGAAGCACGGACACGGGTGACAAAGTTCCCAGATGTTCAGCTTTTTATTTTCCTTTAGGTAATATTATTCTCAGATCAAACAAGCCCTAAGCACGATATCAGAGAACATGATCAGAAGAGTTTCTCGGATGTTCTTATCAAACATCTTAGGGTAATCTTTTCTAGAAGCCTGGACATGGGTGGCACAGTTCTGAAGCATTTAGCTTTCTATTTTTCCTAAGATAATATTATCCTTAGCTCAAACAAGCCCTGAGCATGGTATTAGAGAGCATGAGGAAAAGAGGTTCTCATATAATCTTATCAAATGTCTCGGGGTAATCATCTTCTGATGCTCGAACATAGGTGACACTATTCCCAAACATTTAGCTTTCAATTTTCCCCAAGGTAATATTATCCTCAACTTAAATAAGCCTTGAGCAGGGTCTTAGAGAGCATGAGCAAAAAAAGTTCTTTGATGATCTCATCAAACGTCTTGGGGTAATCTCCTCTCGAAGCCCGAAAATGGGTTACACGGTTTCCAAACGTTAGTTTGTTATTCGCTCCCGAACGATATAATTCACGGCTCAAATAGACAGCTGGGCTTGGTTTCGGAAATGATCGATCAAAGAAGTTATCAGATGCAAGCAAACTTTAAGTGAAAGGAGCTTTTAATAGGTGAAGAATGAACAGTTTAGGATATTGTTATGCCAAGTTAAGGTTAATAGGTAATCCAAGTTTGTAAGGTAAGTAAGGATTGTGTGGAACTAATCGGTGAAATAAAAAAGGAACAGTTAGAGGAAAGAGAAAATCAAAAGTCTTGAAAGGAAATTTCATTAATTAAAGTATTACATCAAAAAAAAAAAAAAAGAAAACAAAGAAAAAAACTAAACTAAAAATAAACTAAAACTAAACTAAAACTAAACTTCTACAATGTTATTGGCTGGGGATCAATGGGAGGAGCTGGATTTGCTAGATAAGTTGTCGGATCGGTCAGAGGAGTCATCAGGTCAGCAGGAAGAGCCTCTATCTCTTTTGTGGAAGAGACTTCCACGGGGTTATTTGCAATAGAGGGCTCAACAGAGGGGCCGGTAGCAAACTCCATTAGGGGCACGAACTTGGTCTTCAGATTAGGATGCCCCTCCTCTTTAGGGAACACCCAGTCAGAGTCTTTTCCTTGCCGCACTGAGGAGCTAGCCACCTTTAAGGCTCCTGAGGCCTTAGCTGAACCTTTTTGGGCGGCTTTTGAAGGTTGAGGGGCTTTTCCTCCCCTTTTTCCTTTGGCAAGTCTCTGCAAGACTTGAAAGGGATCTAAGGCTTGGTCTTTGGAAGCCATTTTGCCTGCAAGTCTTTAACAAAAAACCATTTTTTATTTCAGGTTTTGTTGGAGGTAGGGTTGCCAATGTTGGGGTTTTTCTCACTAGCTCGGTTTTGAAGGTAGAATCACCCAGGACTGCTTATGAGATTTCTTTTCAATATGAACATGTACTCAATCTCCTCAAGAGAAGGGTCGTGATCTGAGATTCGGTGTCATACGACGTACAGACCAGATATGATTCTTCAACTGTTAAGGTTTAGTTGGTAGGAAGGGAGTCTAAAGGAAGCGAGGATTCGGGTAAAGTATAGCTGAATAGGTAGTCTAATGCCTACGTGAAAAAAATTCTTAGTTGAAGGCTATCTCACCCTTTGAAGGGCAACTTGGAAGCTCGTTTACTTCAGGGATCCTATATAGCCTAGTATATACTTCAAAGTCCGTTTCAGTTATGATTAAGGTAAATCTATTTACCTTGAAATATGCTAGGTTTTGCCTCGCCAGAGTTAGAGAGGTAATTGGGATGATGGTTTGTTCCTCGACAGAGTTGTTTTCCTCAGAAGGCAGTTTCTATTTTTACATAAGAAAAATGAGGGGGCAGTTTTAGGACCTTCAACAACTCAAGAGGATTAACGTAAAGGTCTCTAAATTTGAGAAGATATCTATTAAGTTCCCTAATAGATCAAATATACTACAAAATCAATTGTAAAAGAATGGAAGGAGAGGAGAAGAAACTTACTGTTGAAAGTTGAAGAACTTGAAGTTGTGTGAAACTCGAAACTGAGTTATTACTGCTGTTTTGTTATTGAAATTGTTTACAAAGGAAAAGTGACGACGTAAAGGTAAAGAAAAAGGTAAAAAGGTAAAGGTGTAGTATTTAAGGGAGAAGAAGAACCTTAATTGTCGATACTCGTTACAGATCAATGGATGGGATGTTGCCACGTCGAGAGAGAAGCTGAAAGGATGCGTCTTATTAATGAAAAGGGGGCGGCCACCATTAGGGGCAGTTAGATCTCTTGGGGTATGAAACATTGAGATCCTAGAGCCAGTCATCATCTACCATGTTGCAAAAACAAGTGGACTCTCAGCTGAATATTTAATTATGACAGGCAGGCGTGTCTTTTCAGAACCGTCATCTTTAGTTTTAATCAAGGAACAATTGTTTTTGACTAAAACTAGAGGGCTTGATGTTGGGTATAGTCTAGTATGCATAAGTCCTAGAAAAATAAAGGCCTAAAATAACCCTACAGGAAGAGATGGATAATGTTTTGAGACCAATTGCTACCTAAGGATAGCTATTCAAGTAATAGGGAGCCCAAGTCTTGTCTGGCAAAAGAAGAAAAAGGTCTCGGGTTAGCATAATAATAAAGGGTATGGCGATGACTTTAGGAGAGATAGAAGCTGAAACCTCTCAAAATCACCAGGAGGCTCATATCAAGTCTTATCCCAGGGATGCACCATAAAGGTCTCAGTCACATCTCATTAAGATCTCGGCCAAGCAGCGATATAACTTATCTTAGGATAATAACATCTATAAAAGGAGATCAGCTATAATCAGGTATGACTATTGAAACTTTGGCGAAAAATATTACAATTCTCTTTTAGCTTTCTCTTTCTCCAAAAAAAATATTCACAAGTAAAACCCTAACTTAAGCATCGGAGGGTTTTTATCGGACAACCGGCTTTTTAACTCTATAGCCTTTGATTGTGAGCGTAGGTAGAAGTTGGCAGACAAGAAAATAGGAAGAAAATCGTTGTTGGTGCACGGAGTCCAAGAAAAAATTTTTGCTGCATCAACAAAAATATTTGTTAATGATTTATATATGTATGAATAAAATAAAATAAAGAGGTATTAATAAAAATAGAAAAGAATTAATTTAATCATTTTTAATTAAATGACGAGAATTTGAAAATAGTGATTTACTTTCCTTCTATCATCTCTTCATTAGTTTTATTTAAATGAATCTAGTTAAATTACTTTTATACTTTTTGAAACAAAAATAAAGTTTGACAATTTCCTTTGATAAAAGGATTCGATGGTTCTCACTTTCAAATAGTAGTGTCTAACGATTCGGAACCAACAGTTTCAAGCTAGTTCAGTCTGGGTCGATGAAGTAAAAAAATGAAACTAGCCCGAGACTGTAACTATGACGGGCAAATTCGGATATGTTCCACGGTTAAAAGGTAATGGAACTGGATCAGAATCGGTGATAGAAGCGTTAACGGGCGAGGCTAGACCGGTTTTGGTTCTTTAAATGGTTCGATTTTGGTTCGGTTCCGGGTCCGTTTCAGTTCCAATTTTGATTACGGGCCTGTTCCAATTTGATTTGTTATATGGTTCGATTTCAGTTTATGGAAAGGTCTGTTAGATTCATCGACGTCATAAGAAAATCTGTGTAACCCTTGTGACGAATGGTGTGTATTTTGGTTTAATTGTTTAACAATTAATTTCAATTAAATTTGTATATTATCTATTCCAACTTCCTACTGTAAAAATTAAATCCAATTCTAACCTCCTAAAGTAAAAATAATTAAATTCAACAACTAACAAAATTTAAATATGAGTAATTATAATTAAAATAAAGTAAAATAAATAACAATCAAGTTAACAATAATAATTAATTAATAACTAACAATAATAATAAACAAGTAAACAACTAACAAAATTTAAATAGGAATAATTATAATTAAAATAAAGTAAAATAAATAATAATAAAAATAACTAACAACAATAATTAATTAATAACTAATAAATTTTATTTAAAATTAATAACTAACAACAATAACAAATAAGTAAACAACTAACAAAATTTAAATATGAATAATTTTAATTAAAATAAAGTAAAATAAATAACAATTAAAATAACTAACAACAATAATTAATTAATAACTAAAAAAATTTATTTAAAAATAATAACTAACAACAATAATAAACAAGTAAACAACTAACAAAATATAAATATGAATAACTGTAATTAAAATAAAGTAAAATAAATAACAATCAAAATAACTAACAATAATAATTAATTAATAACTAACAAAATTTATTTAAAATTAATAACTAACAACAATAAGAAACAAGTAAACAACTAACAAAATTTAAATATGAATAATTCTAATTAAAATAAAGTAAAATAAATAACAAGAAATTTGTTGTGGTATGGCTTGTGGATTCAACACCGACATGGCACATAACCTCTTAGAGAGAATGATTTAATCAATACAAATCAATCTTAGAATGATCAGTGTTTATGGGAGATAATCATGCCTTAGATATTGTCGGTGTTGAGACTGTTAAATTAAACATATACAACGACATGACTTACATCATCTAAGTGGTACGACATGTGAAGGGCCTTAAGAAGAATCTATTATCTTTAGGACAATTGGATGTGATTGGGTATAAAACTCATATTTGGAATAGGATAATAAAGATTGTAAAAGGTGTGCTTTGTTGTCCCAGTTGGCTATATCCAAGAGGGGGGTGAATTGAGTTGTTTAAAAATTTCAAGCTTAAAATGAATGCAATGCAATGTAATAAATAAAATAGTAGAGAGAGAGACAAAGCAAACACATAATTTATAGTGGTTCAGTAAGCTCGGCCTACATCAACTCTCTCAGTTTTGGATCACCACCGAAGTTTGACTAGCTCCTTGTTTCTTAGGGTCAAGTGAAACCCAATACAACTTCTTCTATGGTGAAGGGCAACCATACACTTTCTTTCTAAAGGGTGAAGAGCAACCCAACACAATCTTTGTTTAATCCGAGTGAAGATGAACCCATTCAAATAAAAAATGTAATTCTGTTTTAGAACTTTCACAATAGAGTTGATATATCAATAAGCTCGTACAAGTAATTTTTTCTTACAAAGAAAGAATAAAGAACAATTACAAGTAATTCTATTTTAGAACTCTCATAATAGAGCTGATATATCAATAAGCTTGTACAAGTAATTTTTTTCTCACAAACAAAGAATAAAGAACAATTACAGTAGACAGAGAAAGTGTTCATATTGAGAATTTTCAAATAAATGTCCAATGATTTTCCAAGTGTGCTCAGTTAATTATCTTTGTCTTTACTTCTTTTATTGATACTTATTCTTTTTGTGAAGACCCTTATGTCCAATGGCTTGATTAGATGCATTTAATGTCCGTCATAAATGCTGCAGAAGTTATCGTTGAGCTTTAAAAATGTCAAGAAGTATCAATATGTTCTGGCAGTGTATCGATCCGTTTTAGCGAAATTTGAATTTGAGCTTGTCTTGGATCTAGAGTATCAATCCTTTCTCCTTCATGTATCGATTTGGTCGAATTCATAAATATTTCTGAAGTCTCTGACTTGCTTTGTATTGATATGTTTAACACATGTATGATATGGTTCTCCTTGTAATTATTTTTGAACTCTTGGGTTGACGAAGTATCGATCTTGTTCACTTTAAAAATATTTTTGAACTCTCTGAAATGTGAAGTATCGACCTCTTCAGCTCTAGTATCGATCTGATTTAGTTCGTAAAATTTTTGAACTCTCTAGAATACGAAGTATCGATCTCCTCTGCTTTGGGTATCAATCTACCTCTTTTGAGTATCGATCTAATTGGCTTGGTGATTTCTTCTGAGGCTTTTGACTTATAAGATATCAATCTCTTCTGCTTTGAATATCAATTTTTTCTATTTGTATCAATTTGTGTCCTATGAGTATTGATCTAATTGGCTTATTGATTCCCTCTGAGACTTCTAACTTGCAAGATATCGATCTCTTCTGCTCTGGGTATCAATCTTCTCTAAGTGTATAGATTTAGTTAGTAAAGGTATTGATCCTTTTAACAAAAATGACAATCCTTTGACTCCAAGTATTGATCCTATTGAACTTAAATTATACTGCTTACAAAAAATTATTTAGTTTGATCACAAGTTCATTCACATACAATTTTCTTTATTATTAAAATATTCAAATACATGTTATTATCAATGAATTAAATTGATATTACAATAAATTTGGTGATCATTGAAAACACATAATTACTTATTATGATATCATCAATTTCACATTGAAAACTACTAACATAATATCACCAATTTCCCCCTTTTTTATGATGACAAACAAAATGTATTTCAAGAATTTTAGTTAATTTAAAATATACAACTTCTCCTTAAGGTCTATAAAGTTACCTTATAAGTTGTGAATTACTTTAATGTCAAATAAGGTAGCAGAGGCAATGCACAGAACCTTGCTGGAAAGGACAAGGGTAATATTGAGATCTACAAAATTACCCAAGTCTTATTGGGCAAAAGCTGTTAATATCACTTGTTATTTAATAAATTTGTCACCGTCAATGACAATTAAGTTGAAGATACCAATGGAGAAATGGACTAGTAAACCAGCTAACTACTCTTACCTCCATACATTTAGAAGTCTTGTGTATGTGATGTACAATCCCTAAGAAATAATGAAGCTGGATCCAAAATCTAGAAAATGTATATTTTTAGGGTATGCTGATGAAGTGAAGAGGTATTGCTTGTAAGCCCTTATTGCCCACAAGCTTATCATCAACAGGCATATTATATTTGTAGAAGATAAGTTACAAAAAAAGAGTGGCGATAGCACTGAAGAGGAGAAACTAGAGATTGCTACATTTCAGGTGGAAGAAAAATCAGAACATGAAGATTCTTTTGAAGTAATACTGAAGTAAGAAAAAAGATTAGTTGAGTATGTAGTTTCAGAAGTTTGATGATCAAATCCTGATAGAATAGCATTATCTTGGCAATCAAAATAAATTATAAAGGGCAATGTTACATATTGTCTTTAATAGAGGATGGAGAGCCATTAACTTTCTAGGAGGTAACGAATAGCTCGGATGCACATCTGTGGATAGTAACAACGCTAGAGGAAATTTAAGCTTTTGATAAAAACAAGACTTGGGATCTTCTGGCACTACCGCATGAAAAAAGGCCATTGGAAACTTATAGGTCTACAAGATCAAATGGAATAACAATGATTAGGTGGAGCAGTATCGTGCAAGATTGGTGATTAAAGAAGGCATTGATTTTATTGAGACATTTTCACTTGTTGTACGACTCACTATAATCAGAGTAGTCTTGGCTATGTGTGGTACGCTTAACCTACATTTAGACCAACTAAATGTGAAAACTACATTTCTTCATGTGAAATTAGAGAAGAAATTTTCATACTTCAACCAAAGGGTTTTGCGAAAAAAGACAAAGAGAACTTAGTCTGTAAGTTAACTAAATCTATGTACAATCTCAAGCAGGCGCAGATGTGTTGGTACAAGAGATTTGATTCCTTTATCATTAACCTTGAATAAAACAAATTGAATTCAAACCATTGTCCGAATTTCAAGAGGTTTGGTGATAATGGTTTCATTATTTTTCTATTATATATGGACAACATATTGGTAATAGAAATTGAAGACACAATTAGTTAGAGAGTTTGTTATAAAGGATTTGGGACCAACAAACAAGATTCTAGGAATGCAGATACACCGAGACAGAAATGACATGAAGATTTGGCTTTTCTACAAAAATTATTTAAAGAAAATCTTGCGACACTTCAACATATAAGATTGTAAACCAATTTCTACCCCTCTTCATGTGAATTATAAATTATCCTCAGTAATGTGTCCTAGTAATGTAGTAGAGAGGATATAAATGTCTTGTGTACTGTATGTATTAGTAGTAAAAAGCTTAATATTCGCCATGTTATATACAAGACTAGATATTGCACAAGCAGTTGGAGCAGTCAATCGATTTATGGCTAATTGAGGCAAAGAGCAATGTAATGTTGTAAAGACGATTATGAGATATGTCAAGAGACCTCAAATGTTGCATTATGTAATGAAGGATCAGAATTTATTGTCAAAGGCTACATAGACTTGGATTATGTAGGTGACCTTGATAAAAGGAAATTCATTACTAGTTATGTGTTTACACTTGCAGGAGGAGCTGTGAACTAAGTTTCATAATTGCAAAGTGTTATAGCATTGTCTACAACAAAAGTAGAATACATGGCAGTTGCATAAGCATGCAAGAAAGCAATCTAGGTCAAAAGGCTCATGGAGGAACTCAAGCACAAACAAGAAAAGATTTATTTATTTTGTGACAATTAGAGTACCTTACACATCACAAAAAATCCAACTTTTCATTCCATGAAGAAACACATAGATGTTTAATATTATTTTGTTCAAGAAGTGGTAGAGAATGGAATTGTAGACATGCAAAAAATATAAACCAAGGATAACTTAGTAGATATTTTGACTAAGCCAATTAATACTAACAAGTTCAGATGGTGTCGATCCTCTTGTGGCTTAGCAGAAATGTAAGCGATATAAAATGGTAAAGTAAAAAGGTTGATGTGGAGACGTGATTGATTCTTAATTAAGTGGAAAAATGTTGTAGACAGGTGGGTCATAAAAAAAGATTAGAGCATGTCAGTGGCTTGGAGCAGTGGGCAGCAACTTTGGAAATTAAAGTTTTCACATACAAATACAAATCAATTAGAAAATTAGGGGGTTATAATTTACAATTGGAGCATGTAACAACAATTGATGACAGGAGTAATTGGGTGGTGGCAATTTTAATTTAAAATTGAATGGGGTGGTTTGGGTCTCTTATAAATAAGAGATCCCCACAACAGATACAATCATCCTTTCTCAATTTCTTTCAATCCATCAGTTTTTCAATTTCTCCCTAAGAAATATCAAAGTATTTTATTTGAGTGTATTTTTTTAATACTTAAGAGAGGATTTTGCAATTATATTCTTTTTGTATTTAGAGATTGAAAGTTTGATTCGACGGAGGCATAACCAGCAAGATCGATTCCCAGGCATGCGATCGCCGTGATGAAGCTACGATTGTCACACGGACCGTGCGAAAAGCTACCAAATAACCGCGACATGTACATATACATATTTTAAAATTTAAACATTTAAACAAAAATAACAAAGATTAAAAGTCATATTTCTTCAAGTTGTTATCCAAAAAAGCAAGTCAAACTCCTTACTTGCCTCTAAGCAAATCCACACTTTAGATTGGCGAAGACGGTTTTGGTTTCATAATGAGATTTCTAAGCTATGAATATTAGTTTTACTAAGTTAATATATGACTTTCTCTCATATACTTCACAAAGCACACACCATTTTCACTAAAATGATACTCTCGAGAAAAACACTTAGGCTAAAGGAAAAAATGGCATCCTTTTTATTTTATTTGTTTTTCTTAACTTAACTTTTAAGTCTTGCATTTTAACAAATCAATTCCAAATTGAATTTTAATCCCATTTGATTTTCATACATGTAACACATTTATCAATTTCATTCATCAAATGAATGAATTCATGTCATGTGTATAACAAATTTCAAATTGAATTTAAATTGAATTTGATTTCTTCCACACACGTATAACATCTACTTGGCTTTTTTTTTTTCATCAAATAAATAAAGCCATGCCATGTGTTAAGGTATAATAGGTGGTTCATTTAACATTAATCAAATATATAATAATATAAATATATGTAATGAGTGCTTAGATATTATATTATTACTTTAATAATATATATATATATATATGTAATGATTATTTATTTATATATTACTTTAATATATAGATACGTAATCATTACATTGGATATTTAATATTTTTATTTAATGTTTAAAAAATAAATTTTCTTTTTAAATGATTACTTTAATCAATATTAATACATTAAATCTTAATTGTTGATTCAAAATGAATGAACAAGATTTAATTATATGCTTAACACTTTACATTATTATATAGTGACACTTGTCAACTAAGGAATTATTTGATGAAATAACATTTAAATAATCAATAATGAATAAACTCATTTACTCATTAATATTTTATTAAATATTTTATATATTCGTAAATCATATTTACGTTATTGCATAAATTACCGAAATATTTTTCATCTATATGGGGTGCTAGTGCGTCCTAGCCGAAAGATTTATTCTTTACATTAAAGAATTAAATTGATATTCGATCAAAGTATAAGAACAATATTATTAACTGAATTAATGATTATTGTATAATAGCAATTATCATCATCATTAAGTTACCAACTAATGTGTATGACCCCCTGAGTTTATTATGAGCTAGACATGGATATACTAACTCTTTGGTATCTCTTCGGTACAACTCTTTGTAACCAAAGTTCCCAATAATTATGAAGGACCTCTAGCAAGATGTCATGATCCCTAAATACAAATGAATGAATATATTGAATAAACCTATATAGTCGTATGTGTATGTAGTAAAGTCCTTATGTTATCGACTCCTAATTGAGTGTGAGCTATGGTATCGTCAAACCTCTAACTCAATCATAGGATCAGAATCTCAATCATATAAAAGATTTATATATCCGTAAAAACACTTTTCCGGACATCCATGCTTTGGCCAAATACTTTATTCCCATTTATAACAGTTCCATCTAAGGTTTCAAGTTCCAACATTTGAGCTAGCAAATTCCATCTTGGTTATCTCCTATTCTCATACACTTAAACATATTGCTAGAAAGTTTCTTTTACCTGGCGTGGATAGCCCGATACTATATACACAAGTAAACAATGTGTCTCAGTACAGAGGGCAGCCGTGACACCTCAAGTTATAAAACAAATGATACACTAGTATAGCTGTGTGACATATCATTGATTGTAGATAATCACCCATGTGATTCATCACGTTTAGTGACGTTTAGTAACATGTTCACCAACGTATTATCCATGTTCATGTTCTTGTGACATGAAACTTGTCAGCCAACTTTTAGTATCTAATACTAATCATTGGCAGCATTAAACATATCAGTTATGCAATATTATATTCCCATATGACATTACCTCAACCAAGAGCTGATTCAAATGTATTTAAATCATAGACTCTTTACTCATATCTACAACTCTTTATAGATAGAGTCTTAATATCATAATAAATCATGAGATCTTATTTTGCATTTTATATACAATACAAATTAACAACTGAATATACAAAATAATAAAAAAAGTCATTTATTAATCATATATTAATTTACAATTAATTACAGAAATATATATATATATATATACAATGAACGATATTTTTGAACCATATGACACCAATGGTTCTAGGGCATATCTTTAACAAACTACTATTTACACTAGAGCCAATCCATAGTATCAGATACCCATCCTCTCAAGATGATAATCCAGTTTAGTCAATGGGTTCGCCACATTATCTGTAGATGGGATTTTCTACACTACTATTGTCATGCCCCTACCCAAAGGGTCTACATGTGATAACCGCCACAAATCCTTGAGACACATTCTAAATCCCTAAACATGTCTCTCAAGCCTGTAAGACTACTTAGGTACCTGTCCCCTATATTATCATTCACATATAATAGTCTCTCCGAGACATTTCCAAATCATTTAACAATTTAAATGTCTATTTAATTTAGAAATACTACAGGGAACTCATTAAAATACAATATTTTCAATTCATATTTAAATACATATAACAATTTTTCAAAACATACCCAGTGGACTAATATATACAGTTTGTGAATCGAGGTTAACAATGATACCTGAGGACGTTACACCATTAATTGATTACCACTATCAATTATTGTTCTTGGATACACTTGATTTCCTGAAACTGGAATGTGAGGGGTGAGTATATAACTATACTCAGTGAGTAAACGCATACGTATATAGATGTACATACATGCTCACACATTTTTAAATCATGATATTAGAATTTTAATTTTGTCATGCTTAATATACATATATACTTTTTCATTTATAACACATGATTTCTATCACAAAACACATTCATTGGTCTGCATAACTTTCTCGACCGTTACATTGGCCAAGGTAACGTCGAAATCTATCAGTGAGCCTATTTATACATAAAACCATATATAATGCATTCTTATAAAATATTAAATCATTTATTTCTTGCAAAACATGCACTTGTAAAACATTTACTCTTCTCACTGATGTTGGCCCTGAGTAGTCACTTTGTGATAAAGTGACTGTCTTCAATATCCATCAAATCCATGAGATCATTACTAAGTCATCAAGACTTTCTGTATGGTCCCTTAACCACACCTAAGTACACGATATATAGTGGGCTTACCATGGCTTATCTTTCCTGATATAACCCCATTACGGCACCAATAACCCATACAGCCTCTCATAAGTCCGTCTATAGGTTACAGCCCTGTATATACAGTAAATAAGTGGGCACAAAGGCAATACAACTGGCTCACTGGCCATATCACAATAAATTCGGCCTTAACGGCCTAATCACCAAGATGTACATGCATTTAAAACATTCCATTTTTACCTCAATAATATATCCATGTAAATCAAAATCCAGCCTCTATGGCTATAACATTTTCAAACAAGGTTTACAAATCAATAATTCAAATCCGGCCTCCTAGGACATTACATGCATGTATTTTAATTAAAATTTATACAGCAGACCATAATACAAAACCATCCCAATATCAATATAAAAATAACAGTAAGCATTTCCATTCCAACATTTTTGCACACATGCATACATATAATACCACATACATTCTGTTTACATAATTATGTATGTATAAATCTACTTACAAGTAAGGGAGGGTCACTACTCCCATAATTACTCCTCGCGCCCATTAGGTTCCACTATTTTGTGTTCGACGCCTAATATCACACATGCATAGTCTTATAAATTTCAATATTCTAAATCATTATAACATGCACTAAATGCGATGTTCATGTATAACTTGTCCATAATTCTTTAGTTTGACACATTTGCATTACGAGACTTTACTAACGAGGCCATTTATTCGATTCCCAACAACGGAATCTCATGACTGTGAATATTTCAAAGGTTTTTATTTTGTTTAAGGCGACTGCGTTTATTCTTAAAAATGTTCAAAACGTATATATATATATATATATATCATTGTAAATTACTAATATAATTATTCCAATTACAATTCAACGCATATTTATATAACATTATATACTTCCTATTAGCATAGATTAACACAAACTTCATTTCCTATGTGATTTAAATTGGAAATTAGGATAAATAGTAACCTACACATTTTAATATACTCAAAATCTAAAAATCATGCTTGTATTAAGTTATTTGACTTACCGGTAACTTGTTCAAATCCATAGAAACTTCATTTTGTCGCTTAAATGCAAAAGCCCCCAATTTTTCCTTGAAACCCATTTTTCTTCTTCGCTTATTTTCGCGTCTTCTACCCCAAATGTAATACCAATACGAAGATGATTCATTTAGTGGTGAAAATTTCAAATTTAATGGGAAGAAAAATGAGAAATTGAAAAGAGAAGTGAGAGACGGTATTTAGAGAGAGAAAAATGGGTTTTGGGTGTTTTAAGAGAGAGAAAAACGTGAAACAAGTGAGAGGTAGCTTGGGTTTATATAGACAAATAGACCAAAATGCCCTCAAAATCCTTTAAAAAATCTAGAAAAAACCAGATTTTGGATGAACAGTGCGCTACAGTGTCATAAGCAGTGTTGTCGAACACCCTTATTGTTAGCAAACCATTTTCAAATTCGGTCGATCAAATTACTACAGTACCTCGACATAACTATTGTCGGTCGACCATTTTCGGTGCTACAGTGATTGATACAGTCGCTACAATAACTCATTTTTTTCACTGTTTAAAAATCTTGCGATTTGGTCCTTAAAATTTTCTAATTTGGTCCCCTTTTTCAGTTTTTGAAAAATACAACTAAATCCATATTAATTATTTCATTAAATTAACTTAAATTCTTCTAAACCTCGTTAATGTGTCAAATAAATATTGAATCATGCACGTGTGATACTGAATATCCTTAAATGACCATTTTACCTTGTATTCAAAGAACGGGGTTTACAACTATCTGTTTATCTACTATAAACTCTCTTATCAAATGGTATTTCCTTTGAATATGTTTAAACTTCTGCTGAGACCTCGGTTTTTTAGCTTGAGTTATAGCTTCATTATTATTATAATACAAAGTTACTAGTTCAATTATAGAAAGAACCATTCCGAGTTCTATCACAACTTACGGATTCAGATAGCCTTTTTCACAGCTTTATAAGCAACCACATATTCAGCTTCTGTAGTGGAGTCAGCTTGGAACTCTTCCAATAAATAACACCTCTATTACATATAAAGATAAAAGCAGAAATAAACTTTCTATTATCCACATCCGATTGGAAATCATAATCAATGTAACTCTCAAGTTTTAACTCACAAACCCTATAGGTTAATACCAAATCTAGAGTTCTTTTCAAGTACTTAAGGATCATTTTGACCACAGTCCAATGTTCTTCTCCAGGGTTTGCCTGATATCGACTTGTAATACTCACAATATACACTATATCAGGTCTAGTACATAGAATAACGTACATAAGACTACCTATTGCTGAAGCATAAATAATCTTCTGTATACGGTGGCGCTCAGCTTTAGTCTTGGGTCCCATCTCTTTTGAACGATGAACGCCATGACTGCATTGTAAGAAACTCTTTTTAGAGCTATCCATACTGAACCTCTTTAGTACTTTATCTATGTACAGACTCTGGGATAGACTTATCATTAGTTTCGCTCTATCTTTATAGAGGCAAATACCTAAAATGAAGGTTGCATCTCCCAGATCTTTCATGGAGAAAATATTAGACAATCACAATTTAGCTTCAAATAACATACCCACATCATTTCCTATAAGTAGTATATCATCTACATACAATACAAGGAATGTGATGGCATTGTTATTCTCTTTTATGTAGACACACGGTTCATTAATATTCTTAATGAAGCCAAATGATTTGACTGCATCATCGAATCGTATGTTCTAGTTTTTAAAAGCTTGCTTTAATCCATAAATGGATCTATGCAACTTACATACCTTATGACTATCATTAGATCCAATAAAACTAATAGGCTGTTACATGTATATGGACTCCTCAATAAAATCATAAAGGAAGGCTATTTTCATAATCATTTGCCATATTTTATAGTCATGATAAGCCGTAATAGAAAGTAGTATACGAATGGATTTTAGCATGGCTACTGGCGAAAATGTTTCATCAAAATTAATACCTTGTTTCTGATTATAACCCTTTGCCACCAACCTAGCTTTAAAAGTTTCTAGTTTTTCATCTTTGCTAAATTTTCATTTGTAAACCCATTTACAATCAATAGGCACAATTCCTTCTAGTGGAACAACAATTGACCACACCTGATTAGCATACATAGATTCTATTTCGGATTTCATTGCTTCAAGCTATCTTCAAGAATCGATATCTAATATCACTTTTTCTTAGGTTCTGGGATCTTTCTTTTGTATATCTTATCCTATCATAAATGATTCAAAATTATTTTCAGAAAGGAAATAATATCTCTGAGAAGGGCTAGATATCTCAGTAGATCTATGATAGTTTGGTCTATAAAAGACTGACGATCAAATCAAATTGGTTCATCAATATGAATTGATTCTTCTACATCAACAAGCTCATCCATTTAAGATTGATCATCATCAAGCTTTTCAAACTCCTCTGAAAGCTCAATGTTTCTACCCACACCACCGTCCTCAATGAACTGATTGTCAAGAAATTATACGTGTCTACTAATCAAAATTCTTCTATCAGCATGAAAGAAAAAAATAATATTCTAAACTATGTTTAGGATATCCATAGATTGACCTTTTTCAGACTTAGCATCCAACTTCCCAGTGTTAACTACTAGTATATATGAGCTAACTTTGAGATTATCATCCTTCCATTTTTGAAAGGTCTTTTCTTCCTACGGTGAAGCTTCCTGTGAAATGCGCTTAGGCTTAGGCCTTTAAAGGACATATCCACTCCATTCAAAATCTAGAATAATTCTAAGATTCCGATACCAAACCATAAAATTAGGTCTGATAAGTCTATGAGTATCAACGATCTTAAGAAGAGGGTTAATCATTATTCGTTCACTTGAAAAGAGATGATCTGCAGAAAAATGAAATACATTAGAATGTATAAAAGTATATATCAAACTATTTAGTTATGAACTTTAAACCAAATAATGATATCACTACTTTAATTATATCTCATACTCCCTCGATAAGAAAATTGTAATCAAATTACAGGATTTCATAGGTGATCACAATCTTATCAAATTCACAAAACCTCTCTTAATAGTTATTAGTCAAGCAAGCCTAATAAGTTAGAAACACATTTTTGTTTGTTACTCTTTACAAAACATGATCAATGTACCTTTAGAAAAAGACACATCACCTAACAGTTATTGGTGCCTCAATCTAATTAAGAAATAAGTTAAATAGATTACAACACCCTATGAGAGCCCTCATCTAACAGTTATTGGGTTACCCCATCTAAGATGCCTATAACCTACCAATTGCATTGGAAGGATTGAATCTAATATTAAATAAGGGAAATTTTCATTTAAGGTCTCATTTAATAAATTAACAAATTAATTTATTGGAGAAAGATTTTAATTGATACAATATCAATTTGTTTATTTATGTTCATAAAGTTACTTCCACTAGAATTCTATTAATTCTAGTTGAATCAAAATCATTTAAAATCTCCATTCATTTCAATTTTAATTCAGAGCATTATTTTTATGTTTAATTAAAATAATTTCAAACCTGAAAAATTTTAATATCAACAAATTGAATTTTCGGTAATAGAAAATATACTAATCAAACTAGTACTTATGTAAGTTGTAGCTAAGGGAAGGTTTAATTAATACTTATATCATAAACAATTTAATTTAAGCACCCATGCACACACATATCTCGTATACATGCACATTATCACATATATCACATATATAGGCACTTTAATGAAATATGCATATATTATTATTAAATTAAAATGGGGCATGCAATAATTACACGAAAGATGATAATCATAACACTTATGTCATGATCCACCCACTTTTAAATAATACTAGTATTTTGCAATTATTTGACAAATATTCACATGACATTTTTAATTAAATAATATCATAGATTACTTAATCTAATCATATTTCAAAAAATACAATTATACATGCATCTCATGTATTTTAACATGGTATTATAATTTAATCAATTAAATACAGATACATGTTCAAAATTAGGGTCGGCTTAACCCCCCTCCCCTCCTTTAGCCTCCCCCTCTTTTCCCAAAATCTATATATATTCTCACTCCTAATTAATTTAAATCATTTTGCTAGCTCTCAATCTCCTTTCAATTTACATTCTCAACATTTCAATTTATATTCTCACAAATATTATTTAATCAAGTTATTATTTTTGTAGAAGCAAAAACCATTATTTTAACTCAATTTTAAGGTTAGTAATTAGATTTATATTACATTATTTGTGTGTTTTTATTTTAGTCATCAAAATTTAATTTGTGTTATCATTTAATTTAACTAATTTGTGTATTAATTATTTTATTTAATTCCTTTAAATTGTGCTATTATTTAATTCACTTAATTTGGAATTCTACATTGTTTATTAATATTGTGATATTGTTTTAGTTAATTAATTTAATTTCTTTAAATTTGTGTTATTATTTAATTTGTTTAAATTTGTGTGTTTTTATTTAAGTTATTAAAATTTAATTTGTATTATCATTTAATTTGTGTGTTAATTATTTCATTTAATTTCTTTAAATTGTGCTATTAATTAATTCACTTAATTTAGAATTCTACATTGTTAATTAATATTATGTTAATTGTTTTAGTTAATTAATTTGATTTCTTTAAATTTGTGTTATTATTTAATTTGTTTAAATTTGCATGTTTTTATTTAAGTTATTAAAATTTAATTTATGTGTTAATTATTTTATTTTATTTCTTTAAATTGTACTATTATTTAATTCATTTAATTTGGAATTCTACTTTGCTAATTAATATTGTGTTAATTATTTTAGTTAATTAATTTAATTTTTTCAAAATTGTGTCATTATTTAGTTTGTTTAAATTTGTGAGTTTTTATAAACTTTGTTCTTCGAATTAAAAGGTAAAATAATCATTTCATAATATTTAGTTTCGTGCATGTATTATTCATGATTAATTGACACATTAACAAGGCTTAGGATAACTAAGTCAGCTTAGGATATTAGTTTAAGAAGTTTTGAGAAATTGAGAATTTCGATAATTTGTGCATAAGAAATGTTAAATGATGTTAATCAGTGTTAATTAAAGTATTGTGGTGGAAATATGGCTTGAAAATGTGAATTAAAATAAGTTGGTCATAGGATTTTATTGCTGGAAATCGAATAAATGACACTCGTTAGTTAAGCCTCTAGAAGTGATATGTGTCAATTAATGAATTTTTAAACATGTTTTCCACAAATATTGCATTTAGTGCATATATGTTTAATTATATGGAATCATGGAATTTATTATATTATACATGTGTGTTATTAGGTTTTAAGAATCTGGGAGAATGACCAAATAGGCATGAGGAACCTTAGTGGGAGTGATTACCCTCCCCTTATTGTGAGTTAATTTATATATACATGAATATTAAATATATGCTTGATATATTATATGTACTGCTTGTGTGATTAAATAAGCTACTTTCTTATTTAAAGTGAAATTTGAAAATAATGTATTTCATGTTATTAAATTGATATTGGGATGTTTTTATCTTTGGTATGCTATTAAATATTGTTAAATATACATGCTAAAATGGCCGAGGAGACCAGATGTGATTTATGTATCTTATAATCATTGTTTGCAAATTATATGGTCAGGAAGGCCAGATTTGATTTAAATGAATGTAAATAGTTAATTGTAAATGATTTATTTTTAAGCATGTATATTGGTGATGAGGCTGTTAAGGCCGGTTATTGATATATAGCCAGTAAGCTAGGTTATTTATTATATATACAGAGCCATAACCTATGGATGAACCTATGAGAGGCCTTGTAGGTTATTGGTGCCGTAGTGGGGTTGTATAAGGGAGGATAAGCCATGGTAAGCCTATTGTTTGCCGGTGAGCGAATGCGCAGTTATATAGAGACTCTATGGAAAATCCTGACGGCTTTATAAAGATCTCATGGATTTTATGGATATCGAGGACAATCACTCTATCACCAAGTGATTACTCTAGGCCAACATTAGTGAGACGGGCTAGATGATTTTAAATATACATGTTTTACAAGGAAATGAATGATTTTGTAAAGTATGACGAATAATAATAATTTTTATAAAATGTATTACATATGGTTTTATGTATAATAGGCTCACTAATGGATTTCGACGTTACCTCGGCCAAGGTAGCGGACGAGAAAGTATGGCTAGCCCGATTTAGTTGTTTTAAATGAATGCAGACCATTCTTATATTATTTTCAGTTATTAAGTTGAACATGAAATGCATTTATGTATTTGAGCATGTTAAGAATGAAATCCCAATATCTGTATTTAAAAATGTGTGTGCATGTATGTATATCATATATGTATGTATTTACTCACTGAGTATAGTTGTATACTCGCCCCTCACAATTACAGTTTCAGGGTAAGAGCATTAGTGCTCACAGAGCTTGTGGTAATAGTAAAGAGCCTACAACACTCCGGGTAGGTTTCTTACTTGACTCACAGGTGTAGATGTCCCACTGGATAAATGTAAATAAATTTTTGTAAAATATTTGTGAGGACAATGATTTTGTAATTGTTTATGTTTTGTTTAATCTGAATAAAAAATGAGTTACATGATGTTATTCTTATTAATTGATATTTGTTGTGGATGAATTGATCATAGAGATCAATTTTTTGGTAGTGATCCCATTGATGGGATGTATTGTGTATAAACTATTTTCAAGGTAAAACGGGTTAATAGGAAAACTTTACAGGCTCTTTTGATACAGTTCAGTTATAGAGGATGTATCGTGAGGGTCTGAGGCGATTGTCACCAGTGGACCTCAGGTACGGGGCATGATAGTTTTTATTTAAGTTATTAAATTTTAATTTGTGTGTTAATTATTTTATTTAAATTTTTAAAATTATGCTATTATTTAATTCACTTAATTTAGAATTCTACATTGTTTATTAATATTGTGTTAATTGTTTTAGTTAATTAATTTAATTTCTTTAAATTTGTGTTATTTATTAATTTGTTTAAATTTGTGTGTTTTTATTTATTAGATTTATATTACAGTAATATTAAGTTTAAAAAATTACCTTAACTCTTTAAAAAATGACACACCATTTCTCACAAGGATCATATGAATTTCTTAAGGAAGGCGCAATACTCCCCTATGAACAATTTGAAAATACACAGCAATAGGAGCAAACTCCTAGTACCAATATAAAATCTATCACAGCTAACATTAGCCAAAGTAGGCAACCTAGGTTAAAAGAATGGAATTTTTTTGAAAAAAAATTGAAGAAGGTAAGGTTAAATGTAAAATTTATGATAAGATATATACATATAAAAAAGGTGACGATTTAGAAACTCTTAGTAGACATGTAAAAAAAAAGCATGCACAATATTTAGAAAATTTACAACAACAAAGTCAAATTAGAACAATAGGTAGAGTT
The DNA here is from genome assembly GCA_035584115.1 of Cedrela odorata. Lineage (NCBI taxonomy): Eukaryota > Viridiplantae > Streptophyta > Magnoliopsida > Sapindales > Meliaceae > Cedrela > Cedrela odorata. Next base: position 4,371,865 of record JAXCLQ010000005.1, on the reverse strand, counting down.
GTAGGTGGTAATTTTAGATTTGACCCTACCGAGTAAAGAGATTCCATCATTAAAGGTTGGTCTTAAATGATTAACCATTCACAGAGAGCGAATCTCTAAATTTTGTAGAAATGATACAATCGCACCAGCCAGCATTTAAAAAAATACCAAGGACAACTATTAGAACACATACATTAAAACTTTAATGAAATAAAAGATACTCTGATTGCCATATTAAAATCTAGTACTTGTTCGTTTTCTTTGACCTGAGATGATTGGAGAGGTGTTAATGAATTGTATTATATTTGTATCATATGCCATTGGATAGATGACAATTGGCATTTAAATAAAAGAATTATAGGTTTTAAACTATTTGAATTTCCACACAATGCAATGGCTATATGTAGAGCAATCATGTCCGTTATACATGAATTTAGGATTAAAGATAAAAAATTTTGTATTTTATTTGATAATGCATTAAATAATACTGCTGCAATTCTCTTAATAGAAGATACAATTAAACCAGTCTTTGATAAAAAATTTCTTCACAACAGATGTGCTTGTCACATATTGAACCTGTGTATGTAAGACGGTTATGAAATAATGAAACCAGTAATTGAAGCAATTAGAACTATTGTTCATCATTTAAAATCAGCTCCAGCTAGATACCAACAATTTAGAGAATTGTGCCGTAAACACGGATTGCAGCCTAAAAAATTGATTCTAGACGAGCAAATTAGGTGAAACTCTACTTATGATATACTCCGAAGTGTTTTACCTTACCAAGTTCCAATAATGAAATTTTAGAACAACAATATGATAGGGCACGAAATAACACATGAACATTTTAAGGTTGCACACGTTATCTTCCAATTTTTAGAAACATTTAAAGAAGCTACAGAATTATTGTCAGGACAATACTACCCAACAACATATTACGTAATTCCCACATTAGGTAGCATTTCTTTTGTATTTAAAAAATACATGGAACATCTTCTGTTCGCTAAAGTAATGTCGGCTATAGTAGACAAATTTAGGAAGTATTACGATGATATCTCCTTTTATACAGTATTGCCCTTTGCTTGGATCCACACATTAAAATTTTTGGTTGTGAAACTTTAATCAAAAGTTTTTACACTTTTCTAGATCCTAATGAACTTGAAAATTTGTCATTTGAAACATTTACACGTATACAAATTTATAAGAATATTTTATCAGTAAATTTATCAAATATTTATCACATGTACGAGATTGAGTATTCTATAAGGACTTCAACTACTATCGGCCGGGAGGGCTCTTCTTCTTTTTTCTCTGCTCCCATAATTACCAGTAGCGGTTGGGATTCTTACGCGACCGTAAAGAGACCAAGAACATCGCGAACCTCGTTCAATGAGCTATTATACTATATGCAAGGTTTACCGGTGAACAATGAAATAGATTTTGACTTCTTAAAGTGGTGGAAAAATAATTATAAGACTTATCCCATTTTAGGAAAAATGGCACAAGACTTTCTTATGCCACCAGTATCAACGGTTTCATCAGAAAGTGCATTTAGTTTGAATGAACAAATGTTGGACGCTCGAAGAAGTAGAATGGCACCGAAAACTCTTGAGATGAGAATGTGCTTCAAAGATTGGCACAACAAAGAAATGAAGAGACAATAACTACAACATCAATCATCTCCATCGGTCGATTTCAGTAATGAATGGGATGAGAAAGAGGAAAAAAATATTGAAAAATGACAACTAACAAATAAAAGGTAATTAGGATTTAGATTTATCTTTTTACAAAAATAATGAGGTAAGGTCTAATGTCTCCCTCTTTGCAATATTAATTTAAATAATTTGTTATATTTATTATTTTTTATTATCAGGAAGTATGACTGAATATAATAAAATTTATGAGGTTAAGGTTGAAATGTCCCTGTCATTATAATTTTTTTATTTAATTAATAAAATTGGACACCGTGACAGGTAATATTTTAAATAATTTAAATTGTGTTATCATATTTCTTTTCGTCACAATAATAAAAAAGAAAAAAAGAAATATCCCAATTATGTAAAAGAGATTTATTTAATAATTTTTTTTTCATTTTACTTTCCAAAAATGACAATTTTAAGAGCCATTATAATATTAATCTATTTAATGAAATCATAAATAGAAATTAAAATAGAAAATAAATAAAATGGCGGGTCCGAGCCTGGTCCGACCTGGAACCAACCGGCCAGGTTGGGCCGAGACTAACCCGGACCGAACTAATTCTGGCCCAAAAGTGACCTGACCCCGTCCGACTCGGTTACTATTTATAGGCCGGGCCGATTCCACTTTTTTGGAACCGTAACCCGTAACCCGTAACCCGCTGGGTTGGGCTAGTTAGCCACTACTACAATATATGCATAAATTTTAAATTTATGCATTTATCATAATTCATCTCATGAATTATTATTCAACACATTTTTAATTCATCTCATGAATTAATTTACCATGATTAATCAACATCCAAAATATATATAACACTTGTACATATATATTTTCAAGCAAGAAACATTTTAATCGCATTAAAACATTCATTCTTAGCATTTCATATTTTCCAAATCGAACTCAATATTTTCATGCTCTCAAATATATCTAAAATATTCATACACATATTAACACAAAATTTAATAAAGCTAATATATTGTATTAACACATATATATGCTTAAAAACATAACAAATCAAATTCTCATGCTTTTAAACATATTATTATCACATAATAACATTAATAGCATATATAATCATAATACCATATTATCATTTTCTAAAGCCACAACTAACACCATATGAAAAAATCAACTCTCAACACATATTTTTTAAAACATACATATATACATATGTCACGTGGCTATGATACTACTTGAAAGTTTGATTCGCGAAGGTGTGATGCCCGAGATCAGTTCCCAGGTGTGCAATTGCCGCGATGAAGTTACAGTCGTCACACGGACTATGCAAAAAGCTCTCAAAGAACTACGATATGTACATATGTATATTTTAAATTTTAAATATTTAAACAAAAATAACAAAGATTAGAAGTTATAATTCTTCAAGTTGTTATCTAAAAAAGCAAGTCAAACTCTTCACTTGCCTCCAAGCGTATCCCCATGTCGAATTAGCGAAGACGGTTTCAATTTTATGATAGGATTTCTAAGTTATAGATATTAGTTTCGCCAAGTTAATATATGACTTTATCTTTTATGCTTCACAAAGTACACACCATTTTTACTAAAATGATGCCCTCAGGAAAAACACTTAGGCTAAAGGAAAAAGTAGCATCCTTTTTATTTTATTTGTTTTTCTTAACTTAACTCTTAAGTCTTGCATTTTAATAATTCAATTCCAAATTGAGTTCTAATCCCATTTAATTTTCATACGTGTAACACATTTATCAATTTTATTCATCAAATGAATGAATTCATGCATTGTGTCTAATAAATTCCAAATTAAATTCAAATTCGATTTGATTTCTTCCACACACGTATAACACCCACTTGACTTTTCTTTTATCAAATAAATAAAATCATAGCATGTGTCAAGCTATGATAGGTGGTTCAATTAACATTAATAAAATTAATGTAATAATATAATATATTAATCAAATTAATATTTTAATATATTATAATATATATATATATACATATATTATATTATATTTAATAATATAAATATATGTAATGAGTGCTTAGATATTATATTATTACTTTAATAATATATATATGTAATGATTATTTATTTATTTATATATTACTTTAATATATAAATATGTAATCATTACATTGGATATTTAATATTATATTAATATTTAAAAAATATATATATTTTTTAAATGATTACTTTAATCAATATTAATACATTAAATCTTAACCATTGATTCAAAATGAATAGATAAGATTTAATCATAAACTTGACACTTGGCATTAACCCATGGTGCCACTTGTCAATAAAAGAACTATTTGATTAAATAATATTTAAATAATCAATAATAAATAAACTCATTTATTCATTAATATCTTATTAAATATCTAATATATCAGTAAATTATATTTACATTATCCCATAAATTATTGAAATATTTTTGACACTACGGGTGTTGGCGCTTTCTAACTAGAAAATTTATTCTTTACAATAAAGAATTAAATTGCTATTCGATCAAAGTATCGGAACAATATCATTAATTAAATTAATAATTATTGTATAATAGTAATTACCATTGTTATCAAGTAACCTACTAGTATGTGTGATCTTTTGGGTTCATTATGAACTAGACATGGATATATACTAACTCTTTAGTATCTTTTCAGTACAACTCTTTGTAGTTAAAGTTCTCAATGATCATGAGAGACCTCTAGAAAAATGTCATGACCCTCAGACACAGATGAATGAATATATCGGATAAACCCATATAGTTGTACGTGTATGTAGTAAAGTTCTTCTACTGTTGACTCCCAATCGAGTGTGGATCATGGTATCTTCAAACCTCTAACTCAATCATAAGATCAAAACCTCAATCATATACAATATTTATATATCTACAAAAATATTTTTTCGAACATACATGCTTTGGCCAAAGGCTCTATTCCCGTTTATGACAGTTTCACTTAGGATCTAAAGCTCTAACATCTGAACCAGCAGATTCCATCTTGATTATCATCTGTCCTCATACACTTAAATACATTGCCAACAAACTTCTTTTACTAGGCATGGATAGCCCGATGCTATATACACAGTTGTGTGATATATTATTGGCTGCAGATAATCACCCATGTAATTCGTCACATTTAGTAACGTTCAGTAACACATTCACCAACGTATTACCCATGTTCATGCTCTTATAACATGATACTCATAACTAAACTATTAGTATCCAATACTAATCATTGGTAGTATCAAACATACTAGTCATGCAATATTATATTCTCATATGACATTACCTCAACCGGGAACTGATTCAAATGTATTTAAATCATATACTCTGTACTTATATCTACAACGCTTTATAGATAAAGTCTTAACGTCATAATACATCATGAGATCTCATTTTGTATTTTATATATAATATAAATTAGCAACTGAATGTGCAAAATGATATAAAAACTATGTTATTAATCATAAATTAATTTACAATTAATTACAAATATATATATATATATATACAATGAATAATATCTCTAAACCATATGACACAATTGGTTATAGGGCATATCTTCAATAAAGAGAGGTTGTAATCCTATTTTTTAGGGTGATTTCTTCTACCTTTACTCGTGGTTTTTATCCTAATTAATTTGAGATTTTTTACATAAATTTGTGCGTTATTTATTTTCATCTTCGTCATTTATTATTGTTATATTGTAGGCAAAGCTACCTAAATATGATGGAAAGCTGAGTCGTTTATTTATAGAACATCTTTATTGTTGTACTTGTATAGTAGGCAAAGCCACCTACCTATGGAAACTAAATGTCATAGAGGATATTTTATATGCGGCAACCCTGTGATGCGTTAAACTGTGTTTAACTAGCAGCCCAAATTTTTTTGCAATGTAAAGGATTACATTTTTTCTTTCTTATGTACAAAAGTAAAGAACATAAGCACAAATTAATTTACGAAGGCAAAACCTTTTAACCTTTTCTTAATTTTTTGAAGGAAAGGAATACAAGATTAGTGCTCTCAAAGACTCACCTTACTTGAATTACTCTCAATTCAATTTGTGTGTCTTATGAGACCCCCTCTATCTATTTATAGTTAAAAGATACAACCAACGGCTTTGGTTATTAAGGCAACTAGTACCACTTACAAGTTGCCACCTCGTAGTTTGACCACATTCAATTGCTTGATGAAGAAGCTTTAGAAGAATCTCACTCAGCCACTTCTCTTGATTTTAGGATCGTCTATATCTCTATATGAAGGTTAATCTTATCTTGATACCTCACCAAGATAAGCGTCATCCTTCTAGAACGTGGGCTCTCTGTTGTGCCTTCTTGGGTACATTCGCCACTGTCTCGAGTTTTCTAACTCTTTGCTTGCGATTGTTCTCACCCGCATATTCTTCTTTAGCTACTCGTTATATAGCCCAGCTATATTTTCTAATTGTCTACACCTCTCCCGTTGGGTGTATGTCGGCAACTCCGTCTATTGGCATTATGGTCACATGACACCTCTATATTGTTGAAGCCCATGTACAGTCCTTATTGTTTACTCAATACCCTCATCTCAATTCACTAAAAGTATTACCTTATACTCTTTTTTGCAACCTTCTATCTAAGAGAATGAGATTAAACCTCTTGACTGTTGCGCATTCTCATGCGTTGTTGCGCACCTCAATGTTAAAAGTTTAACAAACCACCCCCACTAGAAGAGCTCGACGTCCTCATTAGAAGGGTGTCTAAGTATGCTTTAACTTTCTTTTTGAATTGCTACAATGAGGTGTCCTATTCTCAACTAGCATCTGCCGCGCTGCTGCCTTTCTATATAACCAAATATTCCGTTCTTAAGTTCTTATTACTTTGTCCCATTATTCGTCTATCAAGGATTCTCTATATCTTTTTTATTGAACTGCTTGTGAATGACAAAAGGAGCTCTCTTGGCTTTTTGGCTCCCGCCATCAACCAAGTCCTCGTGAAAAGGCTTAAGAAAGCTCACGTGAACAGTAGGGTGTATCTTCGATCTTTTAAGTAACTTTAACTTGTATGCCACTCTCTCCACTCTCTTGACAACTTCGAAAGACCCATCATATTTTGGGACCAACCCACGATGCACTGTGTAAGGGCCTCACATATTTGTTTGTTCAAGGCCAGCTAGTAAACTCGTGACTGCAAATCAGAGGCACCATTGTGGCATGGAGTTGTAAGGTTGTTTACGATTCTAGGAGTGTGATAACTGAGACATGGGTTATGTCTCTTCTTGCTACACCTATAATGTCTTAAAACCCTCTTTAAGAGGGGATGGCTCGGTGCCTCAAAAGGGCCTTATCCATCAGCACTCTAGGGGCATTACTGTGTACTCCTCTGCCCTTGGATAGATAGAAATATACTACTAGCATGAATTAGTCTAACTTGTTTTATTGTCTCGATATGTAAAGATGTTTGCTTATTCAGTGTTTGTACGCTTTTGATGGCTTGTATGCTTGTGCTTATTTGATCAATAAAATGTCTGATTGTGTTGTATTACGATACTTGTTTCCTACTCTTGGCTTTCTTTTGTAGACAACTAACCCTCTTGAGTTTGCTGCGTATTAACCTATTTAGGCTGACTTGCTAGTTCGATCGTGCTAGTGAGTGCCCCATGGGCTTAAATCTCGACTAAGAGAAAGTCGACCCGTGACACACTACTTTGCTACTTATTTTCCATATTTAAGGTGTTAACTTGCGTAACACCTTGTCACCCACGTTGAACTCTAGTGACCTACGCCCTGCGTCTGCATACTTTTTCATACGCCAAGATGCCTTGGCTAAGTTGTCCGTCCCTTATTCCAACATATCTAGCTTGTCTTATGCAAAATTGTAAGCCGTTGGACAATTCCCACCACTAGCCTGTTTAACCATGTTATAAGGTTTTAGTGGCTGTTGCCCTATCACCAATTCTGCTGGACTCATTCCTGTTGTTGAGGAACGGTGGATATTATAGCAAAATTGGGCTACATCAAGCAACTCTACCTAATTCATTTGGCTTGTCATCGCATAGTATTGCAAGTACTCCTCAAGTTGTGCATTCACCCTCTTTGTTTGCCCATCAGTTTGAGGATGATTGGCAGTGGAAAACTTTAACTCTATCCCCATCAAATTGAATAATGTCGTCCAAAACCTGCCTGTAAAGCGAGCGTCTTTGTCACTTACAATGTCTTTTGAAATTATGAAGTACTTGACTACATGTAAAAGAGTTCTACTGTCGTATCAGCATTGTTAGCTCAGTTAGCAACACCCAAAAGGGCGGTGAATTAGGTTATTTAAAAATTTAAAATTTAAAATAAATGCAATGTATTGTAATAAGTAAAATAGTAAAGAGAGAAAGCAAACACAAAGTTTATAGTGGTTTGACAAGCTTAACCTATGTCCACTCTCTCGGTTTTGTATCACCACTGAGATTTGACTATCTCCTTGTTTCTTTGGGTTAAGTAAAATATAGTATAACTCCTTCTGTGGTAAAGGACAACCATAAACTTGTCTTTTACTAGGTGAAGAGTAACCTAATATAATCTTTGTTTGTTCTGGGTGCAGATGAAGATTGTACTTATTCTCTTTGTAAAGTCATTTGTGTCGAATGACTTGATTAGGTACATTAAATGTTCGCCATAAATACTGCAGTAGTTACCATTGAGCTTTAAATCGTCAGAAAGTATCGATCCACTTTTGCTAAAATAGAATATGAGTTGTTCTTCAATCCCAAGTATCGATCCATTCTCCTTTACATATCGATCTAGTTTACTTTGTAAATAATTTTCAACTATCTAGAATAGCAACGTATCAATCTCTTCAGTCTGGGTATCTATCTGGTTTACTTCATAATTATTTTTAAACTTTCCGGAATTGCCATGTATCGATCTCTTTAGCTCAGGTATCGATCTGGTTTGCTTTGTAAATATTTTACAACTCTCTAGAATTACCATATATCAATCTCTTTGGCTCAAGTATGGATCTGGTTTGCTTTGTAAATATTTTGCAACTCTCTAGAATTGCAAGTATCAATCTTTTGAACTCTGAGTTTCGATCTTCTCTAAACATATCGATCTGCTTTGCTTGGGTATCGATCCATTTGAATTGGTGATTTCATCTGAGGCTACTGTCTTGTAAAATATAGATCTGTTCTTCTTCCAAGTATCAACCTTCTTCAAGTGTATCGATCTAGTTGGTAAGGGTATCAATCTTCTCTACTTGTATCGATCTGTTTCTTTCATGTATCGATCTAATTAGCGAAAGTATCAATCCTTTGGCTCCAAGTATTGATCCAATTACACTTGATTTATAATTCTCACAAAATATGTTCACACATTGTTTTCATGATTCTAATAAGTCTAAATCCATTTTATTATTATAAATTATTTCAACATTACAAAAAACATAGTCATCATCGAAAACATACATTTACATATTATGATATCAACAATCTTACATTTAAATTACTAACATGATATCATCAATCTCTCTATTTTTTTATGATGATAAAATAAACTGTCTTAAAGATTTACTTCCCCTTAAAGTTACTTTTCTCCCCTTTTTATTTCTCCCCTTTTATGTTATGTTTAAAAAATATTATCTTATTCTCGCTTAAGTGTATTACTTCTCCTTTGAAAGTCAAATTTGTTCTTTCTCCCCCTTATTGTTATATTCCCAATTAGATCCCAATTATCATGTTCAATTACCAGTTTCTCCCCCTTTTTATCAGTAATCAAAGAAGGAAATGATATGCAAAGACTAAGGCATAACATGAAATCATATAAATTTTCATTAATCAACATGTCATCAATACAAAATATAAGGTCAAAAGTCACAAAACAATAGCATTCAAAAATAAATAAAAAGCATAAAATGACCCATACAATTAAAACTTAATTCTATAGAGTGCCTAGAATTATATCGTTAGAGTTGTCACTGTCGACGTCTAAGTCAACAGAATGAAATGAGCTAGGCTGTGAGGCATGTAGAGGTAGTCTTGGAATGGAGGAAAAGGCCGTGGGTCATCAATACGCTAGTGTTGGTGTGATGACTTTTGCCAAACACTGCATGAAACGCTTGGTTTTGCTGTAAAACTCAAGCCCGAATCTGTCCAATGGAATGATTCCATGATCAGTTCAACCAAGATGCTCTTCAATCTTGTGCATCTAGGTGGTAACTAAAGTCTCAAGCCCTATGATACGTTCATCAAAGCTGTTCGATGCGATGTCTACCCTCTCTTCTATCCATGTCATCTTAGTCCTTATATCTTCGAGAATAAGCATCAGTGCTTATAATGGAAGTGAGTGAGAGTCTAGTGCTATTTGAGCTGAGGGAGGTGCTAATGCTGTTGCCTCAAGCACATTGGGTGGAGTTGGTAAATTGTCTGCTAGTGCAGCTTTTTTGCCTATTGCTCCACAAGCTCATCTAGGCTCTTATCAAGTGCCAAATGTTGGTACCGAGCTTGAAGTACCTATTCTTCTCTTGCTGTCAGCTTATAGTACATATGTTGGTAAGTGGTCCTAGATAGTATGACGGCTGTTGAAAGATCAATTATGTCAGTCTCCGAGAATATCTATGGAGGACTTTTACGGATTATGACTGAAATAACATAACTATAATTTAGATGGCTCGCCTTTGATATCATCACCCTCACTATGTCATTTACAATCCATGACACTAGGTTCAGTCTTCTGCTCTCCATGATGCTTTGCATCCACTACATATCTTCATATGTCATTTCTGAAAAGCGACCAGAACGAACATTTAGATTGTAAAAGACAATGAGATGAAGGATTCACTTGTGAAGTCTGAGTCTAACGGGTTTATTATCCATCTCTGTCATGTCTGGGTTTCTAAAAATAACTCAGCAAGCCTCCAATGGCTGAAAAACGCTAGTCGAATAATGAATTATGTCCTCTGGTACATGAATTACCCTCGATAGGATGCTTGCGTTAACTTAGAAATGACGTCCTTGGACCGAACTTGTGAATTTGGTCATCCTCACTTTTCCCAAATGAGGATCCTTAGCATCTATATTTGCATAAAACATCTTTACTAGGATGTCGAAGCAAGCCCATTTTTGCTTTTGGTAATAGGTTCATTCGAATTCTTCAAACGTTTTGAGGTATGGAAAATTAATGGACTCAAGAAGGTTGAAGTCAATTAGTCTACCTGGTGCAATCTTTCTGTTGAGAAAGAGGTTGACGTATTGATCATCAGCTTATGTCTTTGGGAAGATGGGATTTGAGGAGGAGACCTCATGCATTCTTAGTCTTTTGAGTTGAATAGCTTTAGGGTTCTTTGTTCTAGGTATTTTCAAGTTTGTTCTTGGAGGAATTAAAAGATTTAAAAAGTTAGGATTATTGATTTCAGAGAGATAAAGTCTTGAATGAGTGTAAGAGTTTTTGGATTTTGCATTATTTAGAAGTGAAATCACGTAAAAGTATTGATACACTTAAAGAATATATTGATCTATTCTTGAATTTAAGAAGAGGTATCGATTTTTCTTAAAGACGTATTGATATTTTTGCCTATAAAGGTATGAGTATCGATACTTAATGGTAGGAAGATGAACAAATGTTAAGTTTGAGCATGATCTTCAAGGCACATTTAATTTTGGCAACTAATTATAAAGCTTTTGATTTTTTTAAGGTACACGTGGCTATCTTATTAATTAGTGTCAAAGTATCGATCTGACTACGAGATGTATCGATACATTTATGGGTTGTGTGAATTTTAGGTCAAAGTTTATTAGAATATCGATATGCTATCAAGGTATCGATACTTTGTGATCAAAGTATCGATCTGAATCCTTCCAAAAATGATTTTTAACTAATGTTTTACACAGAAACAACTTTAAACATGATTCAATCAATTTTTATTGTTCCTAATTTATTTCTAATTACATAGAAATGACCTTTATCAAGTGGCTTAGTAAAGATGTCAGCTAGTTAAAGATTTATATTGACATATTCTAGACAAATATCTTATTTACTAACATGTTCTCTAATGAAATGGTGATGGATTTCTATGTGCTTGGTTCTAGGGTGATGTACAGGATTCTTAGTTAAGTTTATGGTACTTGTGTTATCATATAAAATGAGAATTTGACTAAGTTCTAATCTATAGTGTAGTAATTGATGTTTAATCTATAAGTGTTAAACACAATAACTACTTATTAAAATATACTCTGCTTCAATAATTGACAATGCAACTATATTTTGTTTCTTGCTAAACCAAGATATTAGTACACTTCTAAGAAAATAACACGTACCACTTGTGCTTTTTCTATCAACTTTGGATCCTTCATAATCGATATTCGAATAACCTTTCAAGCTAAACTCACCATCCTTTAGACAAAATAATCCTAAGTTTGGTGTGGCTCTTAAGTATCTAAAAATTCTTTTTACTGCTATAAGATGTGATTCCTTAGGGTTAAATTGAAACCTAGCACATACACAAACTCCATAGAGAATGTTGGGTCTAGAGGCGGTCAAGTAATGTAACGATCCTATCATGCCTCTATGTAACTTTTGATCCACATTCTTTCCTATCTTATATTTATCTAAAGAAGTAGAAGTACTCATAAGAGTTTGAATAGGTTTGCTCTCTATCATGTCAAATTTTCTTAACAACTCTTTAATATATTTTGATTGGGAGATAAAAATTTCATCAGTTGTTTGTTTAATTTGAATTCCCTAAAAGAAATTTAGCTCTCTCATCATACTCATTTCAAATTCTATTTTCATAAGGTTTGATAATTTAACGCACAAGGACTCATTTGTGCTTTAAAAAATGATGTCATCAATATAAATTTGGACTAGTAAAATATTATCATATTTGGTTTTAATAAAAAGTGTTGTATTAACACTCTCCCTAAAAAAATTATGTTTAATAAAAATTCACTAAGTCTTTCGTACCAAGTTCTAGGTGTTTATTTTAGATCATAAAATACCTTATTAAGTTTGTAAACATGATTTGAAAATTTATAGTTCTCAAAACCGGGAGGTTGTTCTTTATAAACTTCTTTATTTATAAAACTATTTAAAAATGCATTTTTAACATCTATTTGATAGAGTTTGAAATTCATGTAACATGCGAAGGCTAAAAGCACTCTAATAGCTTCTAATCTAGCTACGGGAGCATGTGTCCAATCATAGTCTATTCTTCTTTCTTGACTGTACCCTTGTACTACTAGCCTATCTTTGTTTTTAGAGATATTCTTATTTTCATCAAGTTTGTCCTAAACACTCATTTAGTACCAACAGTTAATAATCATTAGATTTAGATACTAAGGTCCATTAGTTCTTTGAAATTGATTTAACTCCTCCTACATAGTCATAAACCAATTTTCATCCTCTAGAGCTTCTTCAACTTGTTTTAGCTTAATTTGAGAGACAAATGCTAAATTTTGAATCTCATCTAGATTTTCATTAATCTCTCTTGCCTTCCTTCTAGTTTTAACCCCTTGTGAGAAATCTTCTATTATTAACTCTTTTGGATGATTAGATACATATTTCCATGCTTTCGGAAGATCTTTAATAATTTCCTCTCATTCTACAACTTCTTTCTCATTTTCTATAGGTGTGTCATTTAAGTTGAAATTTTCCAAGTTTTCACTTATTTCCAATTCCTTTTCTTTTTCTTTTGCAATTAGTTTAACTAAATAAGGATCAAATTCATCAAATGTTATATGCACGCTTTCTTCCACGATTTGAGTTCTCTTATTGAAAACTCTATAAGCTTTGCTTTTAAAGGAGTATTCTAAGAATATTCTAAGATCGAATTTTGGCTCAAATTTTTTTAGATTGTTTTTAGTGTTAAGAATGTAATAGTTGCATTCGAATACTCTAAAGTATTTGATCTTGAGTTTTCTTTGAAAGATTAATTCATATAGAGTTTTGTTTAAAATCTTTTTAATTAGAACCCTATTTGTTATATGACATGCAGTGTTTATAGCTTCAACCCAAAAGTATTCGGATAAGCTATATTCACTCTACCCATTTTTTGTAAGGTTTTATTTTTTCTTTCAGCAACTCCATTTTATTGTAGAGTTCTAGATGCAAAAAAATTATGAGAATATTCATTCTCATCACAAAGGTTTTTAAAATCTCTGTTCACAAACTCCCTACCTTGATCACTCTTAATTTTCACAATTTTGTAACCTATTTCATTTTGAATCTTCTTTGATAATTTCTCAAATGTTTCAAATGTATTACTTTTACTATCCAAGAAGAATACCCAAGTAAATCTAAAGTAATCATCAACTATTACATATGTGTAAAGTTTTTCTCCTAAGGAAGCAACTCTATTTAGTCCAAAAAGATCCATATGTAAAAGTTCTAATAGTCTTGTTATGGGAGCTAAGTTTTTAGATTTAAAAGATGTTTTGACTTGCTTTTCTAGTTAACAAGGACCATATATTTTGTCTTTTGTGATGTTTAGATTGGGTAGATCTCCTAACAAGCCTTGTTTAGCTAGTTTTCGCAAAAGATCCATACTACAATGTCCTAATCTTCTATGCCACTTCTAAGAATCATCACATAGAACTTGAAAATAAATATCATTTACTTCATTTAAGTTTTCCAGTTCTATGATATACATATCATTGTTTCTAGGTGTATAGAATAGCTTATTTGTATGCTCATCTAACACTTCACAACCATTTTTAAGAAATACAATTTTATATCCATAATCACACAATTGACTAATACTAAGCTAGTTATATTTCAAACCTTCAATATACAAGACAACATTAATTAAAATTGAATTGATACTTATGGTTCTAATACATTTCACCTTGCCTTGGCTATTGTCTCCAAAGATCACATCTTTTCTTTATTTTTTCTTTAGATGGAAAAATAGCCTCTTATTTCTAGTCATGTATCTTGAGCAACCACTGTCGAGGAACCACTTTTTCTTGTACCTGTTGCTCTTCACATGCGGTACCTATAAAATAGACAAGTTTATTTTGATACCCAAGTGACTTTGGGTCTATAAACATTAGTTTTACTTTTAAAAGTCTTGGCCATTTTAGCATGCATGAGTTCCTTAAGTTTTGTTCCCTTAAGTACCCACATCATCTTAGTTCTATTATATATATATTTTTCTTATGTAGACATGTGTTGCTATAATGACCTTTCCTATTGCAATAATGACAAGTGATAGATAATGTTACTTGTTGAGTAGATTTCATAAAATAATTTACATAGGCTTTTTGTTTCATTCTTTGTTTGTTGACAAGTCCGGTTTTATCAAACACTAGTTTTTAGCTACCTAAAAGTTTATCTAAGGACTTTTTCCCTTATGTAAATTTTGCTAATACCTCTTTTAAGGAAAACTATTTCATCCTTCAATATTTTGTTTTTATCTTTTAATGCATCAAACTCCTTAGACATGCTAGATTCATTTTTAAGTTCTAGTTCTCTAACTCTTAATTTTAATGAATCATTTTCTTTTAGCATTATAGAATTCTTTTTCTTCACTTCTTTATGTTTAACATACAATTCCTGAAAATCATCTCTAAGTTTTTCATACAATGCACATAAATCATCTCCTAACATGCCATCATTATAACTATTTGAGCATATATCATAATATAATGAATTTTGATCTAGGAGATTACCTCATCTTCTTGTTTTCCTATGAGGCAAAAGTTTGCTCGCTCGTTTTTCGATAATAAAGTGTTTTCTTCACTAAATGAGTCATCCCATGTCAATTTCATTACCTTCTCCTTTTTCTTATCTTTCTTATCTTTCCTTAGTGGACATTCGGGTCTTATATGCCCTAGTTTTTTGCACTTATAGCAGATGATTTCTTTTCTTTTTCCTTTTCTTTCTCTTTTTCATTACTTCTTTCAAACTTTTCGTTTCTTAAAAAGTCTTTTCTTTTTCAATTTCTTCCTTTAGTCCTATCTTTGTTGAAGTACTTGTTAAATTTCTTGGCCACGAAAAGAAATTCGTCCTCATCAGATTCTTGTTCACTTTCATCTTTTTCTTCTTCGTTTTTAGTACAATTTAAGGTGACATTTTTTCTTCCTTTTTCTCTATCTTCATCATCAGTTCGTTTGCCTTCTAACTTATAAGTCATGAATGATCTGATAAGCTCCTCAAATGCCAATGTTCTAAAGTCTTTTTCTTCTCTGATCATTGTTACCTTGGCTTCCCAGTTTCAAGTAGACTCCTTAGAAATTTGATGACAATATCTGCATTGGAATAAGATCTACCAAGAGCTTTAAACTCATTAGTAATGTCAGTAAAATGAGTAAATATATCCTTTATACTTTCATGTGGTTTCATTTAAAATAATTCATAATCATGAACTAACATGTTAATTTTCGAGTCTTTGACTCTATTTGTTCACCCATGTGTGACTTCTAGCATGTCCCAAATGGATTTAGCAATTTTACATCATAAAATTCTATTAAATTCAGCTCTATCTAGAACACAATAAAGGATATTCATAGCCTTTCCATTTAAGGTAAACTTATTCCTCTTTTGGGGAGTCCACTCCCTTTTTGGCTTTAGCTTCCTTTCTCTCGTGATCACATCCTCGGTTATAGGTAAAAAATACTCATCTTCTATTATATTGAGAATTTCAAAGTTTAATGTTGTCAAGAAGATTTGCATCATTTTTTTCCAATATGCATAATCAGTCCTATTGAAGAATGGTGACCTATTTGTGGATTGTTCCTCAACTATTTGTCATTGGTTGTTGTTAGAAGCCATTTTAACATACTTCTCAAGGTTGTAAATCCTATTTAATTGAGTTAGGCTCTAATACCACTTGTTGGCCTAGTTAGCAACACCCAAGAGAGGGGTCAATTGAGTTATTTAAAAATTTAAAGCTTAAGATGAATGCAATACATTGCAATAGGTAAAATAGTAGAGAGAGAAAGCAAATATAGAGTTCATAGTGGTCTGGCAAGCTTGACTTTCATCCAATCTCTCAATTTTGAATCACTACCGAGATTCGACTATCTTATTATTTCTTCAAGTTAAATGAAGCTCAGTACAATTCCTTCTAAGGTGAAGGGCAACTGTATACTTACATTTTGTCAAGTAAAGAATAACCCAATATAATCTTCATTTGTTCTAGGTGAAGAAGAACCTAATACAATTCAGAATATTGATTCTATTTTTAAAAACTCTACTATAGAGTAGATATAACAATAAGCTCATACAAATAATTTTCTCTCACAAGAATAAGTGAATAAACAAATTTACCATAGAGAGAGAAAAAAGAACTGTTCATGTTAAAATTGCAGATTGAATTATCACTGATTCTTAAGAATATACTCTATTGTTCTCTTATCTTTAAATTCTTCTATTTATATTTATTCTTTTTGTGAAGTCATTTGTATCCAATAGTTTGATTAGGTGTATTAAATGTTTGCCATAAATGCTATAGAAGTTACTGTTGAGCTTTAAATCGACATAAAGTATCGATTCATTCTGGCAGTGTATCAATCCATTTGTGCAAAAATTGAATTTGAGTTGATCTTCAATCCCTAATATCGATCCGTTCTCCTTTACGTATTAGATCTGGTTTATTTCGTAAATAATTTCTAACTCTCTGGAATTGTAACGTATCGATCTTTTCAACTTGGGTATCGATCTGATTCACTTCGTAATTATTTTTGAACATTCTAAAATTGTTATGTATCGATCTCCTTGGCTTAGGTATAGATTTGGTCTACTTTGTAAATATTTTGCAACTTTTTGGAATTGTGAGTATCGATCTTCTAAATTCTGAGTATCGATTTACTCTGAACGTATCGATTTGCTTTGCTAAAATATTGATCCTTTTGCTCCAAGTATCGATCCTGTTACAATTGATTTACACTTCTCACAAAAAAATTGTTTAGATTGATCATAAGTATATTCACATACTGTTTTCTTAATTCTCAACAAGTTTAAATCTATTTTATTATCATAAATTGATTCGATATTATAATAAATTTAGTCATCATCAAAAACATATATTTACATATTATAATATCAACAATCTCACATTTAAATTACTAACATGATATCATCAAGCATTACAAGCGTGCGATGTTGGTATGAAAATTACATACTTCGAGAATCGATCTACAACCACTAAAATCGATTTGAACCTATCTGTTTTTGCCATGGTGTCTCTGGATTCAGCAATGGTTGTAACAAACTTGCGAATTTCTTCTTCTCCGTTTTGTCTAGTTGACACACTAAATAAGTTTTCACATACATCTGTATGTCTTCCTCCACGTGCATACACCAAGTCATCTTCTACCCAAAATCTTCGCATAAGCCCATCTCTAATCTCGTCGCAAAGTCGACAATAAGTCGTATCTTTATCAACCTGTTGTCTCACCTTGTCGAGAAAATCCGACTCTATGAATGTTAGGACAGCCACATAGCCCTCTACCTTTTTCTGGCTAAGAGCATCTGCCACCTGATTTTACCTTCCCGGCTTATGTACTAATGTGAACTCAAACTCAGTAAGGAATTCTTGCCACCTTGTTTGTTTCAGGGATAACTTTTTGTGACTTGAAATACGTATTCGCCATGTTATCCGTCATCACTGTAAAACACATCCCAATGAGATAATGCCTCCACGTGTTTAGACAATGAACCACTACTGCCATCTCTTTCTCATGGGTTGTGTACCACTGTCTGCATCATTTAGCTTTCGACTTTCGAATGCAATTGGATATCCCTCTTGCACTAGCACGCCAACAATGGCTTTATCCGGTGCATCCGTGTACAACTCAAAAGGTTTTTCGAAGTCTGTTAGCTTCAACATAGGCTCGAAAGACATCGCCATTTTGATATCCTCGAATGCTTGTTGACATGCTTTGCTCCACTCCCATTTTCGATCTTTTGGCAACAGATCAGTGAATGCACCTACTATCTTCGAGTATCCCTCAATTAATTTCCTATAATAGTTAACTAAACTAAGAAAATATCGTAGTTCAAGTACCTTTTTTGGTGTGGTCCAATCAAGTATCGCCTTGACTTTCCTCTTATCCATGTGTATTTTGCCATGGCTAACTTATCTTGTAGACATATGGGAGCCTAGATATATCTAAATCAGTCTAAAAGGAATTTAGTCAATTTGATTAAGGTTCTAAAAGAAATTTCCTCTTATAACTCAATTTTTTAGTTTAATAGTTTCCTTTTATAAGTTAACTTTTTAGTTTAGTAGTTTCTTTTTCTAGGTCAAATTTCTAGTTTAATTGTTTTCTTTTTCTAAGTTAAATATCTAGTTTAATAGTTTTCTTTTTTAGGTCAAATTTCTAATTTAATTGTTTTCCTTTTCTAATTTGAATTTTATAATTTATAAATTTAAAACACTATACAAAAGAACAAGCATTGTACTTTTTTATGAAGTGAAAAATAATAATTTAGAGAGCTATTTTATGCTTTCTTTCCTTCTTGAAAAGATTATTGAACTTATCAAGTTAATTCTTGTGGCGTTCAAACTAACTAGACTTATCACCTAAATTGTTGAGTTATTCTTGAGATTCTTGGTGTGGCATGTTCAACTACCATAGTTCTTAGTTCTTATCTTATTAGGTAATGGGTCAAGACTCAACAAAATTGCGCCTTAAAGATCTTGGGGTTCAATACTACGTTTGGTATTGGGTTTTGTTACGTTGTTGGTGAGGTTCATATCAAAGTCCATGCACAGTCCATCGCACATCTGCTCCATGCCCTCATCTCAATTCACCGAGAGCATTGCCTCAATCTCTTTTCCGTAACCTTCCATGCAAGAGATTAAGGCTAAAACCTCTTGGCTATCGCACATTGCTACGCGCCTCAATGTTAAGGGTCTAACACTAAGCCTCCTATTTGTATAACAATTATTTGTGAATTTGACCTCAAGATAAAATCCACATGTATCCGAACATCACATGCTGTAACTCTAGTTCTCAATATCGAAGGATATCACAGTCTGGTTGTCTTGTTGTGGAATCACAGCAGTTGAATGTTCAAATTTGGAGTTTGATGATGATTCACCTAACAAACGCTCGGTCTCTTCGCTGTTCTCCTGAGCCCACGAATTGTCATGCAACTTCCTTCATTGTTGGCCTTTTTGTGCTGATACTACTTAAGCATCTCTTTGCAAGCTCGGCCACAATCTCTATCTCCTCCCTTTCACTTTCATCAGCTACTTTAAAGCTCGCAATCTGAAGCAGACTACTAGTTTCTATGGAAGACAGAAAATATTGAACGATGTTAATCTTCTCATTGTTAGATGTC
>JAXCLQ010000005.1:4324936-4351860 GCA_035584115.1 Cedrela odorata | reverse complement strand
TAAACCCTAAACCCTAAACCCTAAACCCTAAACCCTAAACCCTAAACCCTAAACCCTAAACCCTAAACCCTAAACCCCAAACCCCAAACCCCAAACCCCAAACCCCAAACCCCAAACCCCAAACCCCAAACCCCAAACCCCAAACCCCAAACCCTAAACCCCAAACCCTAAACCCCTAACCCTAAACCCTATACCCTATACCCTATACCCTATACCCTATACCCTATACCCTATACCCTATACCCTAAGCCCTAAACCCTATACCCTAAGCCCTAAACCCTAAACCCCAATATATCCTAAACCCTGAAAACCCCTAAACCCTAAACCCTAAACCCTAAAAAACCTAAAACCTAATCCCTTGAATCCTAAACCCTAAAACCTAAACCCTTGAACCCTAAACCATAAAAATCCTAAACCCTAAACCATACACCCTAAAAACCGTAAACCCTCAGCCCTAAACCCTCAACCCTTAAAGCCTCAACGTTGGACCCTAAAATCCTTTACCTCTAAACTCTTAACTCTCAACCCTAAAAACCTTCAAACCCTACATCATCAGCCCTAAACTCTAATTCCTCAACCCTATCTCTCATCCCTAAACCCTAAAATATAGGCTCCTAGAATAGTGTTTCATTATATGTTGTTGATTATCCTTAATCTCCTTTTTATAGATGTAATGTCTCTCGAATTTGAAAACATTCATCTTGTCGGGCAAGAATTTTGGAGCTTTCATTTGGTAAGAATTAATTTTTTGGATTTTATGTGATCTTAAGCACTTCTTACACAATGTATGTATTAGGCATAAGATTCTTGTTATGAAATACATCCACTAGTTAATGTTCCTTTTTATGGAAGAATTCCGATGAATTTTGGAAAGAATTGAATCTTCTCTTGATACATAACTGTTCGAGGCTCCATTATACACCTGAGATGACCTTAGACGTTGCATATCTAAAACCTTTATCAACTGTGTCTGAGACATTGTTGAAGAGGTCTTGGAATGAGGTTACGGCCCGAAGCTTTTAATGCAACCTCGAGAAGCCTCGGTTATTATTACTCTTAAGATCTTTTCATCTGACCTTGGGTCGTCTCGTCCCTCACTATACCTAGGGTCCTTGTTATCCCTTGGTCTGTGTCTCAGCGATAGAACTGAGCTTATGGCTCTTCCGTTCTTAGTGAGCTTTTTGTTTGAATCTATGACTTATTGGACCTTAATTACGTTCTAGGTTGTGTATCCAACAAAAACATTCTTTATAAAAATATATATATATATATTTAAGTTGTAAGAATTCGTAATATAAATTCATTCATTAAATAAGAAAATATTTTTCAAATAATAAAGTATCTTTCCAAACATTTGAGTCAACAAGTTCACGTCTTAAAATATTTTATGATACAAAAATAGCCAAGTATATTATGAATCAAATTACTTACCGAGTTGATGGCTTACTCCTCATCATTTATTTTTTGAAGAAAAAAGTTGTTTAAATTAGTAAGTATATTGGCTTTATTTGGAAAATAGTATTGGAGATTTTATTCGTTATGTTATAAACTATTAAATATTTGTAATGCGTTCATTACATTCTTCCAATTGTATCTTAGAATTATTTTGGAATTTTCTTTTAATTTGATTAAACTATGATTATTTAATAAGATTTAAGATTTTTGTTTAATAATAGTTTTTAATAAAGAAGTTATTATAGAAAAATAGTTGTAATTGTGAGATTTAGTGCATGTATATGAAATTGTGCACCCTAATTTAACATGTGCGATAGTTACTAAATTTAGGGCAGTCTATTAGTGGTATCAGAATCAGGTTGTTTCTAAAATATGAACTATAAATTAAACAATTTATAACTATTTAAATATATTTTCAAAAATTATGAAATTTATAAATAAAAAAAAAAAAAAAAAAAAAAAAGGCAATAAACATATGTATAAATTACCATATAAATTTACATAATTTTTTAAGGTCTTTAAGGCTTCAAAATAATAAAGATCTTAGAAAATATTAATTTGTCCAAATTATTTTAGAATTTATGTTTACTTAATCAAAAATTCTTAAATATTAAAATATATTTCTAAAAGATTTGAAATTTACAAATCAAACAGTGTATCAGTTCTCATACAAAATTTTGTAATATTTAAAGATCATTTGATACTTCAAAGTAATAATTATTTAACTATACTTTCGCAATATTCACAAAATTCTAGAGTAACCAACTTTAAAAATTTGTATAAAATCATTTTCTTATTCGCTTTTGAGTGAAATTTCTAAAATCTTCTTATATCATGTAAGTATTCAAATTATAAAATCCTTTATAAACAATCTTGATAGAATTTCTATTAAAATACTTTGATAGAAATTATACAGTATGTTGCTACAGTAAAATTCCTTTATTGGACTCCGTGCACCAACAACGATCTTTTTCTTCTTTTCTTATCTGTTAGTTTTTACCTGCGCCTACAATTAACAGCTATAAGGGCGAAAAGCCGGTTGTTCAGTGAAAGCTCTCTAATGCTTAAGATAGAATTTTTCTTATAGTTATTAAAAAAAGAAAACAGAAGGAGAATTTTTTTTGTCTAAGTTTTAGTCCTCGTACCTGGTTATAACTGATCTCCTTTTATAGTTGTTACTATCTCATTATTATGGTAAGATACTATGAAATCTAGTAATCAGAATCCTACTATGTAAGAATTACAAAGATTCCATAGGTTAAGCATCGGCTTTCGGATTTGGTGGCATCGTATCTTTAGAATTTTTATTATGTAAGAAACTTAATTTGACGAAAATTCTAATTACAGAATAATTCAGAAATGTATGGGAAAGAAATGAATACTTCACTAATACGTAACTGTAGTGAGGTCTCGGCAATCTTTGTTTGAGGATCGTTATTATCTTAAGATAAGCTCTGGCGCTGCCTGGCTGAGACCTTCGTAAGCTATGGTCGTGACCTTCGTTAAGCTATGATCGAGACCTTCATTAAGCTATGGCCGTGACCTTCGTTAAGCTATGGCTGAAACCCTTATAGTGCATTCTTGGAATAAGATTTAATCTGAGCTTCCTAGTGACTCTGAAATGTCTCAACTCCTATCTCTCCTGAAATCCTCACCATATTCTTTATAATTATGCCAACCTGAGATCTCTTCCTTCTTTTGCCAGACAAGACTCGAGCTCCTTATTTCATGAAATAGCTCTCCTTGGATAATAGTTGGTCTCGGAACATCATCCGTCTCTTCCTGTAAGGCCATTTTTAAGACTTTATTCTTCTAGCCCTTATGCATACTGGACTATACCCAACATCAAGCCCTCTAATTTTAATAATAAAAAAAAAACAACTGTTCTTTAATTAAAACTAAAGATAATGGTTCTATAGAGCAATGCCTGTCTATCACAATCAAATATTTAGCTGAGAGTCCGCTTATTTTTGCAACGTGGCAAATGAAGATTGGTTCTAGGGATCCCAACATTTCAAAACCTAAGAGATCTAACTGTCCCTAATGATAGCCGCCTCCTTTTTATTAATAAGACGCATTCTCTCAGCTTCTCCTTTGACATGGCAATATCTCATCCCTTGATCTGTAACGGGTATCAGCAGTTGAAGTTCTTCTTTTTCTTTAAATACCCCATATTTACCTTTTAAGCTTTTCTTTTGCCTTTACGCTGTCATTTTTCCATTACAAACAATTTCAACGACATAACAACAGTGACAACTCAGCTTCGAGCTGCATACTTCAAGTTTTTCAACTTTTAACAGTAAGTTTCTTCTCTTCTCCTTCCATTCTTTTGTGAGTAATTTAGTGGTATATTTGATTTGATTTAGGGACTTGGTAGATACGGCAATAGACTTAAAAACTTTTAGGTTTACCCCCTAAGTTGTTGATGACCCTAGAATAACATTTTACCTTTTATTTTACCTCTATAAAAAACAGAAAAATAGTTTTTGAAGGAAACAACTCTAGTAAGGGGGAAGCCGCCATCCCAGTTACCTCTCCTACTTTGGTGAGACGAGACCCTCACAATTCGAAATGGACAGATTATCTTCTTCCATTACCGAAATAAACTTAGAAGTGTACACTAGGTTGTATAGAATTCTCGAGGGGATGAATCTTAAGGTTCCAAAGGCAGACGAAAATCCCGAGCTCTCCTCTTGAGGGCAAGATAGCCTTCAATGAGGAGTTCTTCCATGTAGATGTCAAGCTTCCACTTCAAGATTACTTCTCTCAAATCCTCAACTCTTTTAGGATTCCTCTATACCAACTGAATTTAAATAGTTGGAAGATCCTATTCGGTCTATTCATTTTGTGGCATCAGATTTTTTACTTCATCCCTTCCTTAGAAGAAACTGAACATATATACATTCTGAAGAGAAACCTAATAAGAACTCTAGGATGGATTTACCTTCAATGCCGTCTTGGTAAGATAAACACAGTTACTGGCAATCTTGTCTCCAATAAGAACTGAAAGAAAAAATGATTTTTTGTTTAAGGCAATTGGAATTATGCCCCTCATTTCCACGTACCAAGATCTTTTGAGGAAGCAGTCACGTAGAGTGGCTCACCTGATTTAGATTTTCGCAGCAAAGAGAGAGTTAGGTTGACCAGGGAACATATTACAAAACAGTTCATTCTACTCTAAGACGAGAATTTAGTCTTGTCGGGCCTAGTGAGTTTTTATGATTCTAGAGACATATTGGCCTTGGAATCAGCCAATCGGAGTGGTAAACATTTTGATCACTTATTTGTTGTTATTCTTGGATTATGGTGTCTAACTCTTGTGATACTGGTAACACAGGTGAAATGGCTTCTAAGGGTAATGCTCCGGATCCATTTATAGTTATGCAACGCTTGGCTAAAGCAAGAAGGCTGGAAAGGCACCTCAACCCTCAAAGGAAGTTTCTAAAGGTCCAACGAAGACTCTAAAATCTTCCAAGGTCACTGTCATTTTTGGGTCAGCCTGCCCTCCAATCCCTAACAAAGAGATTGTGATCCGAGACCCGACACCTCATCTTCTTGTTCCTCTAGTAGATAAACAAACGGCAAAGCGAAAAGCCGTAGTTGAGACGTCCAATGAAAGGTCTCGGAGGAAGAAATAAATGTTTAGCAAAGCTGACTCAGAGCTAGCTAAAGCATCTATTTTCAATGAACTTCTTCCCAAGATTATTCCTACAGGGAAGATGAAATTTTCTGAGCACTTCCTCCCTTGCATAAATGGGCAAGCAGAGTGTTAAAAAGAAATTTGCTGACTGTCTCACTGGCTTTTCAAGGGAGATGTTAATGTGCTACCAAGTGAAGCTGTTAAGTCGAGTAAGTTGATTTCTTCTCAATCTTTGCATAAAATGGCCATCTTCTACAGATTGAATCTAATCGTTCATGTTGGTGGTTTGCAGCTCTTATACTTGCCCATTCTACAGGAGGGTGCCCTTTTAAAAGATTTCTCAGAGGCATCGAAAGCCGAATCGAGGGCTAAGAAGGCATAATAGAACTTGGTCCTAGAGCGGACTAAATTTGAGTCCGAGCTGAGCAAGAGGGATAAGGAGTGAGAAGAGCTTCAGGTCAAGGTGGCTATGGCAGAGTTTTTCCTTACAAAGGTGAATCAGAAGTTAGAGGTATTAGAGTCAAAGCTGAACACTTTGCAGTATGAAAGTGTGAAGCGCAGCCAAGATTTCGACAGGTCTTGTGAGGAGCTACGACAATGCTTGGGTTTTGAAGGACAGAAAAGTCTTCTTCTCACTCAGCAGCTAGTGACAAAGGATGAAGAGATGGAACTTCCACTCCGGAAAAGGGTTAATAAGAGCATCGACTTAACCTGTGAGACACTGCAAGGTGATTATCCTCATTTTAACCTCAACTGACTTTACAAGGCCCTGGGGAGAACTTCTCCACAAGAAGAAGAGGAGGTCTCGGACGATATTCTTCCAGAAAAGGAAGAACACCCCAACCTGAAGATCGTGGGCGCTCCTTTACTAGAGTCTCCTTCTGGTTCTCGCACCACTTTACCAACCAAAGGTGCAATCAAGCCAGTGGATATACCACCATTTGAGCTGATGGTGATCCCTTCCTCCTCTGAGGCTTCCCTTGCTGCCACTACCATTGATGCTCCAGATAGTACTCCTGCTTTTAACCCAACGGTTCTTTCAATTGAACCGTCAAGTACTGAGACCGACTCCAAGCCAACAAGCTTGACAAAGTAGTTTATTTTTTATATTTTATTTTTTGTAATGTAATATTCAACTGATCAATGAAATTCACATTTGCAATTCTAAATGTTCTCTTCTTTTTGCTCTGTTCTTTTTTATTTCAACACTTAGTATCTCGTGTGCCCTTCAATCATATTCTGAAGTTGTATTTCTTGCCAATATTGACTTAATAATTTGAATTTAGCTAATTAATATCTCAAGCTGACTGCCCTTGATGTGTTGATTTTACCCTTTCAATGTTGTAAGGCTTGCATCTCTCACTAGTCATCTGAGAAACCATTTTGCTCTTGCTTGTTTGAGCCGATGATGATATTACCTTGGGAAAAAGTGTTTGGGCATTGAAAGGACATTAACCAGAGATGTTGCAAGGCAATCATCTAAGATCATTTTGCTCTTGCTTGTTTAAGCCAAGGATGATACTACCATAGAAAAAAGTAGAAAGCTGAATGCTTGGTAATCATGTCACCCATTTCTAGGCTTCGGGAAGAGATTACCCCAAGACGTTTGATGAAACCATCCAAAAACCTCTTTTGCTTATTCTCTCTAAGACCGTACTCTGGGCTTATTCGAGCTGAGAATACTATTACTCCTGAAAAAGTGAAAGCTGAATGATTGGGAACTGTGTCACTCATGTTTGAACTTTGGGAGAAGATTACCCTGAAGTGTTTAGCGAGATCATTCGAGAACCTCTTTTGTTCATGCTCTCCGAGACTATGCTCTAGGCTTGTTTAAGCAAAGGATACTATTACCTCGAAAAAGTTGAAAGCTAAATGCCTGGGAACTGTATCACCCATGTTTGGGCTTCGGGAGGAGATTACCCCGAGGCATTTAATGAGACCATTCGAGAACCTCTTTTGCTCGTGCTCTCTGAGACTGTACTCTGTGCTTATTTGAGCTGAGGATAATATTACTTCGAGAAAAGTAGAAAGCTAGCGTCTAAAAACTGTGTCACCCATATCTAGGCTTCAAGAGAAGATTACCTCAAGACATTTGAAAGTAGTCATCCGATGACCTCTTTCGCTCATGCTTTGTAAGGTCACACTCAGAGCTTATTTGAGATGAGGATACTATTAGCTCTGAAAAAACTGGAAGCTGAACGCCTAGGAACCATGTCACCCATTTCTAGGCTTCGAGAGAAGATTACCCTAAGACGTTTGAAAGTAATCATTCGAGAATATCTTTTACTCATGCTTTGTGAGGACGCACTCAGGGTTTGTTTGAACTGAAGATACTATTATCTCGGAAAAAGCCAGAAGCTAAACATTTGGGGACTGTATCACCCATGTCTGGACTTCGGGAGGAGATTACCTAGAGGCGTTTGACTAGACCATTCCAGAACCTTATTTGCTCATGCTCTCTGAGACCGTGCTCTGGGATTGTTTAAGTTAAAGATAATATTACTTAAGGAAAAGTAGAAAGCTGGAATTTAGGAACCGTATCACCCATGTCTGGACTTCGGGAGGAGTTACCCCGAAACATTTAAAAGTAGTCATCCGAGAACCTCTTTTGGTCATGCTCTATGAGGTCGCACTTATGGCTTATTTGAACTGAGGATATTATTACCTCGAGAAAAGCTGGAAGCTGAACAACTGGGAACCGTGTCATTCATGTTTGGGCTTCGAGAGGAGATTACCCCGAGAAGTTTGAAAGTAGTTATCCGAGAACCTCTTTTAGAGATCATTGGAAGTAGTCATCTGATAACCTCTTTTGCTCATGCTCTATAAGCTCGCACTCAGGGCTTGTTTTAGTTAATAATACTATTACCTCGAGAAAAGCTAGAAGCTGAACGCTTAGAAATTATGTCACCTATATCTGAGCTTCGAAAGGAGATTACCCCGAAACGTTTTGAAATAGGCTTTGGGAACCATATTACCCAAATTCAGGCTTATGGATAATATTACCCCGAAGTGGATAAAAGATCGGCCTCAGAAACCATATCACCCGGATTTAGGCTTATGGAGAATATTACCTCGAGGTGAATAAAGAATAGACCTTAGGAACCATGTCACTTAGATTCAAGCTTGTATAGAATATTACCCCGAGACCTTAACTCTATCCTCCTCTCCAGCTATTAAGTCTTGTAGGTAATTGTTTCGGATCAATATTTTCACCTGACTTCTGAATTCCAAACATTCATCCGTCAGATGGCCAATGCTCTGGTGGAACTTGCAAAACTTATTCTTGGCCTCTTCTACTGGCTTAGCTTTCAATAGGCGAGGTTCCACTAGTATAGTTCCTTGTCTTGTGATTTCTTTCCAAACTTGTGAGAGTGAAGCTTTTAAAGAAGTGAAAGCTTGATCTTCTTGAACATGAGCTACTCCCCTTGTGCCATCTCTCGTGGGTGAACGATACCCTTTCAAACGAAAGTTCTCTTCCTCCAGTTGTCTCGTTCTAACCCTAACCTCTTCTACTTTTTCTGTCAAGATCACAAAAGCTTCTCCTGTCGTCGCATTTTCTTCCCGGATCAATCCTAGGATTCCTAGCCCCTTTGAGAGATCGTAAATCGAAAAATTTTTCTTCCCTCATCTTGAGAACAATTTGATCTTCAATCTCAATCTTCTTCAACAACTTTCTTCTAACTGTTTCATAAGTGGTAATAGAGGGTTTCCTCATAGCGTACCATCCTCAATCTACTCATAGATCTTTCTTGAGACCTTTCAAAGCTAGAGTGTGGTGGTAAGCCCCCAATTCCATCAGTTCATCATGATATCTTTTGACAAAACTCTTGAGGCTTTCATTCTCTCCTTACTTCATGAGTAGTAATGAACTTAAAGTCTTGAGGTTGATAGCAATGCCTCTAAACTCATCTACGAAGACTCCATACAACTGTTCAAAGCTGCTGATGTTGTCGGGTGTCAGACTGGTGAACCATTTTCTCACTTGTCCTTTCAGAGTCAGCAGAAACAAGTAGCACATCTAGGATTCATCCAATCTCTAAATTAGCATCATTTCTCTAAATAGATCTATGTGCAGCAATGGATCAGTTTTGCTTGTGAAAGGGTTGAATTGGGGCATCATATTTTCTTGGAGAAACGAGGTTCAGTATTTTTTAGGAAAAAATAGATTTTGAGTAAAAACTATCTTTAACAAAGCATTGCCCCCCCCCCCCCCTTTGCCTCTCCCTCTTCTTCTGATTTTCCAACTTCTCGACCAATTTTCGTACACGGACTTCTAAATTCTCAACTCGATCACTGTCTTCCCTAGATCTCCTCCTTCGAGACGAGCTCCGTACAAAGCCTTCTCTTTGCCCTTTTTTATTTGGAAACACTCTCATGTCCTCCTGGCTAGAACAGTAACCTGACCCCCTTTTTCGTACTATCGTCGAATCGTCAGGTGAATATTCAAACATCTGTGGCAGCTCATCATAAAGCCTATCAACACCATCATTGCCTTGAGATTCTTTAAAATGATATCCAAAAATCTTCTTTTTTCCCTTCTCTGTGACAGTGTATTTTCTTATGGAAGTGTTTTGGCAATGCTCTATCAGACGATTTGTGTGCGTTGTATCCGATACACTGCTCTCAACAGCTTTGACTGGTTTTGGAGTCTTTAATGCTGGGGAACCAGCTTGAAACATTTTTCTCATCCGTGCTACTTCCTCAGCCAAGGCATGAATCTACTTATCCTTTTTCGCATGTTGCCTTTCATTCTCCACCAGCCTCTTGGTCAACCAGGCTATTTCCGCCTTCTCCTTACGAAGATGAAATTGGTGCGGTGATGAAACTTCTAAATCGTGATTCACATTGTCTAGTGGAGGAAGCTGATCGCCAATATCTTAATTAACAACCGTATGGCCATCAACAATGTTGTCATAAGGATTCTCCCTTATCGTTGCTCTATTCCTTGTCACATACGTACGCTAAGTTGTATGTTTTTCTTCTTGTGATTGTTTCAGACTTTTAGTTCAGATTCCCCACAGTCGGCGCCAAATGTTGATGTAGCAAAAATCCTTCCTTGAACTCTGTATACCAGCATTTTTCTTCTTTTTTTTCTTGTCTGCTAGCTTATACCTGCGCCCATAATTAACAACTATGAGAGTGAAAAGCCGGTTATCCAACAAAAATCTTTCGATACTTAAGTTAGAGTTTTACTTATAGTTATTAAAAAAAGAAAGTAGAAAAAAAAAATTTAGTCAAAGTTTCAATCCTCGTACTTGGTTATAACTGATCTCCTTTTATAGATATTATTATCTACTTATTATGGCAAGATACTATAAAATCTAGTCATCAGAATCTCACTTTACAAGAATTGTAGAGATTTCATAGGTTAAGCATCAACTTCCAGAGTTAGTGGCATTGTATTCTTAGAATTCTTATTACATAAAAAGCTTAATTTAGCAAAAATCCTTATTATAGAATAATCCGAGAATGTATGGGAAAAAAATGAATCCTTCACTAATACATAACTGTAGTGAGGTTTTTGCAATATTTGTTTGTATATCATTATTATCCTAAGATAAGCTCTAGCGTTGCCTGGCCGAGACCTTGGTAAGCTATGGCCGAGACCTTCATTAAGCTATGGTCAAAATCCATGTAAGTTGTAGCCGAGACCTTTATAAGCTATGACTGAGACCCTTATGGTGCATCATTGGGATAAAATTTGATCTGAGCTTCCTAATGACTTTGAGAGGTCTCGGTTCTTACCTCTCTTGAAATTCTCGCCATATTCTTTATTATTATGCCGATTCGAGATCTCTTCTTTCTTTTGCCAGACAAAATTCAATTCTTTCTTTTGCCAGACAAAATTCAAGCTCCCTATTTTCTGAAATAGCTTTTCTTATATAGCAATTAGTCTCGAAACACCATCTATCTCTTCTTGTAAAATTATTTTGGATCTTTATTCTTCTAAATCTTATACATACTGGACTACCAACACAATAAATACTATAAACTTTTAACCTAAATAATCCCAATTGTAACTCATTGACTTTTTACTTCCTTAGTAATATTAATAATAACGCCGAAAGAACCCATTACAAACATTTACTCGGTACTAACGCTCCCTGAAATATTCAAATTTCTATGCAAACTTAGATTCGTTCAAGATAGCTTTAGTTTTTACAGAAATTCTTAAATTGGAATGAAATTACCCAAAATAAAAACTTAAATCTCATAATTTTATGCTCCTATTGCTTCAAAAATGATAACAAACCCAGTTAACAAAATTAAGATATGAACAAAGTTAATTCTTCTCTACAGTTGTAAGACAACAAAGCGTTATATCATTTAAAATAAAATAAAATTGAAGATTTGCAAGAAAATAGACCAAAATTGATACCTCGAGAGCATTTGCGAATCGTTTGCAAGATCGCAACTTCTTGATGAAAATTTGGAGCTGTTCTTTGTCTATGGATCCTTCTTCTTCGACCCATTGGTCGAGCAGTACAGTTAGATCGCCGATTGGAGTAATCCTACGATAAAGACTACACGTTGAACGCTTTCACATACTTATTTTTGGTTTCGAATTGCAGATCTTGTTATTGTTGTGTAAGAGTAAAAACCGAAAACATTTCCCAAAACCAAGTGAGGTCTGACGGTTTCGAGTTGCGGAAGACAAGAAAGTTTGGTTTTGCTAGTTCATTTACCGTTTTACATTTTTCAACGTCAAGGTTCCCCGATAATAAAACTAAGCATTTTCTGTAAATGTGGTTTTCTCTTATCCCACACGCAATTCTCATATTACATTAGGAATATTTTCTTTTTACAATATGTTAGCGTCAAATGTTATATAAAAATTTACCTACGAAGAAATTTAAAAGGGTTTTAACATACAAAATAAGAAATCGTATGTCATTGAAGCACCTCTTATTTAATTATTAATAAATAACGTTCTACATTTTGCTACCTCCTCAATTACATGATATTAAAACAGCTCAAGGCGCGTTTATGCTGTAAGGGGGAGGCTTGGGCATATTTTCGACGATGCCACAGAGCAAAGCTTTGTCGGGAATATTGTATTCATCCCTGAGTGAGCGTGCTGGAGAGATAACGCTGGCATAGAGTTGTTGGCCGAGATAAGTCCTTTCCCACATCTCAGATCTGATGTTCCACATTCCACAATTATCAAATGTCAAGAGAATGGCGGCCCAGGATTTGGGAAATACCTGGATTGTATGCCTGCTCACTGCGTCAATAAGATTGTAGTTCTTCCTTTTTTCTGGAGTCCAGGTTCCAGCCTCAACACTGTAATAATTACAAGCACAACAATTATTAGTAAGAACAGAAAGCCATCAGTTAATTAAAAAAGACAAAAGAAAAAAGAAATAGTAAAAACTTACGCGACAGCAAAGAATGCATAGCCATCCAAGTGCCATGACTGGATACTCTTCTCGGGGTTCTCGAAAATGATCTCCACGAAGTTGCGGAAGGTCATGTTGACAACATTTGGTTTCATCGTAACATTTTCAATCTTAGCTGGTGGCATGTCTGTAGTGGTGTCATACTGGAAAACCTTGTCAGGAACTCCGTAATATTCGGCAAGCTTGAGGGGGGTGGGCGGGTTGACATGCGAAACTCCGTTAATGGCGTAGCGAAGTTTTCCATCCACCCTGCTGGCATTATTAACGAGCTTGATTGTACGAGTAATGTTGATCTCACCGTAGTGAAAAGAACCTTGAGGATTTGGCCTCCCAGCACTGGCAGTCAAGTTCCAGCGGAATGTACGGAACTGATTCAGAGACCATGCCCAACCAACAGGATTAGGAGGGAGATCAGGGGAGGCTGGGCCTTTGCCATCATTGTAACGAATGATAGCTGTGGATGTGATAACATTCTTGGTGAAGCGGGTAGAGGCGACCATATAGTAGTCCTTTGGATCCTGGTTAGCGGTCACTAGAACGGCATAACATTGTCCAACATGAACGTCAAGAGAATCGTACAAGTTCTGGACGGTGTGTGAGCCCTCCAACTCGACAAGCCTCATTGTGTGGGCTTGGATCCTAAAATTGAGAGAGGTCTTGAGTCCAACATTGCATATCCTATACTTGTAGGTCTTGCCGGATGTCATGTTGAAAAGGGGCTCTCCCTTGCCGTCAGGCTTGCCTGATTTCCCATTAATAAGAACACCCTCTGGCCTGGCAAGGGATCGACCACTGTCCAAGAATTTCCTGAGAACAGCATGGCTTTTGAAGTACCAATCACAAAGAAGAACCGTGTAATCATCCTCAGGGAAACGATTATACGGAACAGGGACGAAAGAACGGCTATGAATACGAAGGCCACCAAATCCACCAGCTGATCTGTGAACTGACGTTGTCGGATGGTAGAAGTAGGAACCAATCTGGTCCTTGACCTGGAGCTGGTAAGTATAATTCTTCCCCGGAGGAATGGGGCAGTTAGTCCCAAGAACTCCATCTTGCCAGGAGTTCTTCCTGTGCTGGATGCCATTCCTACCAATTTATGCAAGGATCAATTGAATTAACTACTATATTATATATAGAAATATGAAATTGCAGAAAAAATGAATACAATATTTATAAATATGTATTACCAAGTAAGAAGGAATGGCTCGTCGAGGTTATTGAAGACATTGATGACAAGATTGTTGTTGGTAGTCGAGTTAATATTGGGTCCTGGAAATTCGCCGTTGATAAGAATGCCCTGTTCGGGAAGTCCCAAAGGAGTAATGGTGCCATAAGTGACGTTCCATGTGAAATACAAGTAAGGGTCTTCACCATGGACAACCAATATTGCTTCAGCTGAAAGACATAGCAAAAGAATTAACGACACTAAATTCATCTCTCAGTTCCTCTCCTCTCAATTTATATATGAATGTATATGTATGTATATACCTATTTATTTTATGATTAGCTATATGAATACATACATGTATATATAATCTATCTATCTATCTATCTATCTATCTATCTATCTATCTATCTATCTATGTATCTATATCTATATATATCTATATATTAATCCTACTTCTCTTAAGAAATCTTCTGTCTAATGGAAGAATACTTTGGCTTCTTCTACCCCTCTCAACTATCCGATTTATACTAAGGCGATGCCTGAAGTGAGCAGATTGAAAACCTGTCGATCTCCGCAAATTCCTCTGTGTTCACACCCTTTGAATAGAGGCAGTCCTTTCATTTATTCGTTAGCAAATGCTATTCTTGACACCCACCCTTACCGCAATGTTGTGTTACTAATTAAATAAGTTACCTCTCATTTCTGTTCTGTAACAACATTGGTCTCCTCCATTTCCTGCTGCAATTATGAGAATCTGATGTAATAAACGTTTATAATATGCGTCATTTAATTTTGATGAAAAATCACATGAAGAACTCTATGTCTAATTAAACTAAATTTAATTGGTATCAGTATAAAATTTTCCTTTTTTTTCTCTCTCCTTTCTAGAAAAATATACTCCTGAAAAGTCAATCTTACCAGGTAAAAAAAATGGGTTGGTTCTAATTGTTTTTAGAATCGGGAGTATGTTAAATACGTATATTGCTAATATATTCAAACTCCTTGGTAAGACACAGAGTGGTATCAAAATTAAAAAGTTTCACAAACTTATTATATATGTTGTGAAAAAAAAATCCCTTCTTATGTGGATCTTGTACGTCAGCAATAATTTTTTTCTTCCTGTGATATTTTTCTAACTTGCAACTATAATATAACCTCAAGGGTAAAAATAGGTAATCCAGCGAAAACCATTTGATACTTAAGTTAGGGTTTTACTTTATAAAGAATTTGGGAGAATTGTAATTCTCTTTTACCAAAATTTCAGTAGTTCATACCTAGTTGTAACTAGTCTCTTTTTATAGATGTTGATCTCTCTCAATTATAAAAAAATTCTTACAGAATCTGGAAACAAATATCTCACCGCGAGAGGATCGTGGAGATTTTATAAGTTAATAATCAGTTTTTAGATTTTATGGGATCATGAGCCTTCTACATAAAGCTTACCCTTAAGATTTTTATTATGTAAGAAGTCTTCATTGACAAAAATCCTTACTATGGAATAATCCGGAGAGAATTTAGGAAAAAAGCGAATCATTCATGAGTACGTAATTATAGTGAGGTCTCGAGAGTCCTTGTGCGAGATTCCTTTATCCATCTAAGATAAGCTCAGGAATTGTATCTGAGACCTTTATAAGCTATGGCTTAGACCTTTGTAAGTTATAGCCGAGACCTATATATCACTTAGCTTCAACCTATGAAGAAGTCTCGTACCTTTTACTATAAAGGCAGTTTTTCTTGGGCAATGCTAGGTCTCGGAACTCTTGCCAGCCTCTACGTATGGGCTAATTGGGCTTTCTAGACTTATGGGCCTTAGGCATACCAAACTATATACCCAACATCAAGCCTTCTAGTTTTAGTTAAAAATAACCACTTTTGCACAAAAACTAAAATACTCATTCGAAAAGACACACCTGCTGGCTGCCCTTAAATGCTTAGCTAAAAATTCTTATACTTCTATCACGTGGCAAATTATGATAGGCTTCTGGGATTACAGCACTACAGGCTTCTAAAGATCTAACTGTCTCTAATAATGGCCGCCCCCTTTTTCATAAATAAGACGCATCTTCTCAGCTTTTACCTTGACGTGACAACCTTCTATTGCTTAATCTATAATGGGTATCAGCCGTTGAGGTTCTCCCTCTTCTTTAAATACCAAACCTTTTACCTTTTCACTTCTTTCTTTACCTTTACGCCATCACTTTTCCTTTGCAAGCGACTTCAATCAGCAAAATAGCAGTAGTAGCTTGGTTTCAAGTCTTTGACAATTTCAACTTCTTTCCAGCAACCATAAACAGTAAGTTTCTTTTTCTCCTTTTTCATCCCTTTGCGACTGATTTTGTGGTATGATTGATCGATTAAGGAACTTGGTAGGCATTTTATTACGTTTAGAGGCCTTTAGGTTCATCCCCTGAATTGTTGATTAACCCAAAATAGTTTTTAACCATTTATTTTCCTTCTATTAAAAACAGAAAATGACTTTTGGGGAAAGAAACTCTGGCGAAGGCCGCTCCATCGTCCCAGTTACTTCTCCCACTCTAGTGAGGTGAGACTTAGCACACTTTGAGGAGAATAGATTTGTCTTCACTGTAACCAAATTAGATTTAGAGGTGTATACTAGATTGTACAGGATTCCTGAAGGAATTTACCTTAAGGTTCCAAGGACGAATGAACTTCCTAGCCATCCTCTTAAGGGCAAGATAGCCTTCAATGAAGAGTTTTTTCACATAGGTATTAAGCTTTCTCTCCAACAATACTTTGCTCAGATTCTTACTTCCTTCGAACTTCCCCTTTCCTAGTTAAACTTCAACAGTTGGATAATCCTATTAGGTTTGTATGTTTTGTGGCACCAGATCTCCAATTCTACCCTTCTCTTGAGGAAATTAAATACAGGTATATTGAAGAAGAACCCAAATAACAATCTAGGGTAGTTTTACCTTCAAAACAGATCTGGCAAGGCGAAATATTGGTAACCCTACTTCTAACAAGAAATATTGGTAACCCTACTTTGTTGGAGGTGACTGGAACTCCAATCCATATTTTCATATGCTAAGACCTTTTGGGGAAGCGGTCTTTTGGAGTGGTAAGTCTACATTAGATCTTTGTAGCCAAAAGATGGTGATATTGGCTAGGTCTTTAGCTTCTAACCAGAACATGTTGCTCTTGGAAGATGAGATAATTACCCCGGGCCTCGTAGATTTTTACATATCCAAAAACTAATTGGTTTCGAAAAAGGCCCTTCATCAAGGTAATTATCTCGAGATCACTTGTCCTCAGTTTTAGGGCCATGGAATCTGACCATAATCTTATTCATTTCTGTAGGTGAAATGGCCTCAAGAAATCCCCTTTCAAACCCTTTTGAGGTACTGCAAAAGCTAGCTAAGGAGAAGAAAGGTAGGAAGTTACTCAGCCTCTGAAGGCTGCCTCCAAGGGTCTTGTCAAAGCCTCAGGAACTGCTGCTACCTCTAGTTCAAATCGCTTTCCGGCCCCCAACAAAGAGGTAACAATCTAAGGTCCAACTCCTCCTTCTCCAGCTCCCCCTATTGATAAAGGAAAGGGGAAGCGTAGGCTGTGGTTCTAGCCGCCGAAGAGAGAGCCAAGAAGAAAAACAAATGTTCAGCCAAGCTGACAAAGAGTCGACCGAGGCCCCCCGAACTTCTCCCTGAGGATCTTTCAACAGAAAAGAGGAAGTACTTTAAACATTTCCTGCTCTGTATAAACTTGCAAGTTTAGAGCATCAGTGGCAAATTTTCTACAGACATCGCTGGATTCTCAAGGGAGTCATTGCTGAACTTTCAGTTAAAATGGCTGGGTTGGGTGAGTTTACTTTCCCTTAATTTCATATTACAAACAGAACCCATTGTAACTAGTCTTTTGACGGCTCAATATATTTAATTTTTCAGCTCTTCTACTCAACCATGTTGTAGCATGGTGGCCTCATGGGCGATTACTCTCGAACATCCGAGGCAGAGAAAAGGGTAGAGAAGGCAAAGAAAAGCTTGGTGAATGAGAGGAACAAATTTGAATCCGCCCTTGGAACGATGCCCGAGAGTGAGAAAAGCTCCAAATAAGGGTGGCCATAAGTAAGTCATCTCAATCTGAGGTGAACAGAATGATGGAAGCTTTGAGGTCCAAGCTGGACATCTTGAAAGAGAAGGGGCAGACGCATCTCCAAAGTATGAATAAGACGTATGAAGAGCTACAAAGGAGCTTGGATGCCGAGAAGAAGAGGTATGAGCTTCTGGCCAAGAAAGTCGAGAAGAATGAAGTGGATGTAGGGGCTCAGCTTCGCGAGCGATTCAATGATAACATTGACCTGACTTGTGAGAAGCTTCAAGGCTGATACCCTGATCTGGAGCTAGGTTGGCTGTATAAGACCTTGGGGTGCCAGGCTCTAATCCTAAGAGAAGAGAACTCTGAGGGGCTGCCTCTTGAAAGGAAGAAGCACCCAACTTTAAGACTATGTATGTGCCTCTAACGGAGTCTATTATCGATCCCTTTACTGAGCCCCCTCTTGCTGTTGCGACTAACACCGTGGAGGTCTCTTCTGCTGAGGAGATAGAGGCTTCTCCTCTTCCTGTGATCAATCCTGACCCCTCCTACTGAACCGACAAATACACAAGCTGACCCCCAATCAATTAACGTGCTGAAGTAGTTTAGCTTTAGTTTTTTAGTTTTTTTTTATACTTTGTACATCAATGAACTTTTCAATAAAATTTTTAATTTGCATTATTCCTCGATTTTGTCCTCTTTTATTCTCCGTGGTTGGTCTTATTCTCAGCTCTCGACTGCTCTCTGAGTTTATAGCATTAATTCACATTAACTTAATCTTCTACTTAACAAATCGATACTTTATCTTCAAACAATCCGTGACTAATTATCGTTCGTGTATTATGAACTTGTTCTATTATACTTGATGTAATATAGGATATTCATCTCTGGATACTTGTAGGTTCTGACCTACTTTAGGATATGTTCAAGCTGTAGGCTCAAGCTCGATCATCTAAGAATATTAAAGTGACTTTGAATAGGGGTGCAGAGTGGATCCCCTTTTTTTTTATTTTTTTATCCTTTTTGGCTTCGAGAAAGGATTGACCTGAGACGTTTTGATGTAGTCACCTTAGAATCTCCTTTGCTCTTATGCTCTCCGAGACTGTGCTCAAGGCTTATTTGAGCTAAGAATAATTTTACCTTGGGGTAAATTGGTAAGCAAACTTCTGGAAACTGTGTCACCCTTGCTTGGGTTTCAGAAAGAGATTACCCTAAGACCTTTGAGGATAATCGCCCAAAAACCCCTTTTCTCTAATGCTCTCCGAGACCGTACTCAGAGCTAATTTAAGCTGAGGATACTATTACCCTGGAGAAGATAAAAGCAGACATCTGAGAACCGTGTCACTTATGTCTAAGCTTCAGGAGGAGATTATCCTAAGACTTTTTGATGTAATCATCCGAGAACCTCTTCTACTCTTATGCTCTCTGAGATCGTACTCAGGGCTTGTTCAAGCTGAAGATACTATTACCTCAGAAAAATAAAAAATTGAAGTCTAAGAACCGTGTCACTTATGTCTAGGCTTCGGAAGGAGATTACCCAAAATGTTTTGATATCATGAGCTTAGCTTGATTTGTTAACTTACTTTAGAAGTGAAAAATAAAAATAATTTTATTGGTTTCGAAAAGAAATTTACTACAAATCTCCGATGCTTCTAAAGGTAATACAACTTCAAGCGTTCAGCGTTCCACAGTTTTTAAACTTTGTTTTCGGTGGAGGATTCCAGCTTATAGACTCCTGGTCTGAGGACTTGAATGACCTTGTAGGGTCCTTCCCATTTCGCTCCTAGAACACCTTCCCCTGGTATTTTAGTGTTCAGGGTTACTTGTCTCCAAACCAAATCTACTACTTGAAAGAATGATGTCGAACATGCTTGTTGTAATACCTTACCACTTTTTGTTAATGGGCCATAGCCTTTATCATAGTCAAGTCTCTTTTTCCTATAGCAGATCTAACTCAAAGCGTAAGTTCTGGTCATTGGATGCCTCGTTGTACTTATTGATATAAAAAATTGGTATGCTAACCTCGATCGAAATCATCATCTTGTATCCGAAAGCAAGACTATAGGGAGTCTCTCCTGTGATAACCTCAAGAGTGACCCTATATGCCCAAAGGACCTTGGGAAGTTTTTCAATCCATGCACCTTTATACTCCTTGGCTTTCTTTGTTAGGGCTTTTTTAATGACCTTGTTGGCTACTTTCACTAGTCCATCAGCAGTTGGGTGAGCTGGAGTTGCAAATTTGAGGTCAATTGCAAAATATAAGTAGAACTCTTTAAAGCTTTCGTTATCAAATTGTTATCCGTTATCCGTGACCAGCACTTAAGGTATCCCAAACCTATAGATAATGTTGTGCTTGACGAATGTTGTGCTTGACGAATGTCATGACTCTCTTCTCTGTGATAGAGGTCAAGGGTTTAGCTTCCACCCGTTTTGTAAAGTAATCGATAGTCACTACCACATACTTTGTATTCACACAAGCTTGTGACAGTAGTCTAATGAGGTCAAGCCCCCATCAGAAGAATGGCTAAGGGCTCATCAACAAGGTCAGCTTCTCTGAGGGTGTCTCAAAATACAGTCATGCACTTGACACTCATAATAAGTTTTAGCTATCTGTGCTGCATCTCGGGACAACATCGGACAATAGTACCCTGTCTCAATATTCTATGTATCATAGTTCAGGCTCTACCATGCCTGCCATATATTCCGCGATGGATTTCTTCTAGAACCCAAGCTGTTTCCTCAAGTCTCAAGCTTCTTATCTTCTAGAAGTTTGTCATTTTGTATGTAGGATCTTATCTCTTTAATCTAGCAATGATGATCTATTTGGGATATATAATATGGACAGTCATTGGCTTCAGTGCTTCTTTGTTCTAATACCTCAATCGAGACCGAGGTAGGGATATTTCCTTTGAAAATGGAGGCTGATTTTGCTAACATATCTGCTTTTGAATTTTTAGCTCTCGGAATTTGTTTGATTGTGAATGTCTTTAACGCGCTTAGTAGTTGCTTAGCTTTCTTTAGGTATGATGCATATTACTTTCTCGCACTTGAAACTGACCGTTTAGTTAGTTGGCCCACTAATTGAGAATCATAGTGGATGCCGAGACCCATGATTCTTAAAGATCGAGCTAATTTGACTCTTGCAATCAACGCTTCTTACGCTGCCTCGTTATTGGTGACTTTAAAATCAAACTCTAGAGAATACATCACTTCCATTCATTCTAAACTTACAAAGGCTACACTAGCTCTTCCCTCTTGAGCGTTTGAAGCTTCATGAATGAAAATACTCCAAATTAACCTTTTTTCGTTTGAGGTGATCAAGTCTTCTTGGTCAGAAAGTCGTTCCACGATGTGATGGATGAGAAAATGTTTAGACACCGACCTTTTAACGACAAAATCCACCAAGGCCTCACCCTTAATTACCTTTCTTGGTTTGTAATCAATGTCGTACTCACTGAGCTCGACAGACCACTTTACCAATCGACCAAAGAGAAAAATTTGTCTCAAGAGTTGGTCTGTCAGTACTATTACTTGATGAGCTTGAAAGTACGGTCTGAGCTTTCTGGCTGCCACTATCAATGCTAAAGCTAACTTTTCAGATGGCGAATATCTCGTTTCATTATCTAACAACACCTTGCTGGTGTAGTAGATAGAACAGTGAATCTTCTCGGCATCTTCCTTTACTAAGACCAAGCTTACCGAATGATTATTTATCGTCAGGTAAAGGTATAGCATATCTACAATCTCGGGTCTCATTAAGTGGGGTGGGGATGCAAGATACTGTTTCAACTCTTGAAAACTGCGCTCACATTCTTTTGTCCACTCGATTTGTTTTTCCCTTCCTCATGATTTAAAAGAAGGGAAGACATTTGTCAGTAGTTTTGAACAGGAATTTGTTTAACATCGCCAATCTTCCCGTCAAACTCTGAAGCTCTTTGAGATTGGATGGTGATTTTAAGTCTAATATGGCCCTAATCTTCTATGGATTAGCTTCGATGCCTCGTTCACTAACCATGTATCCTAAGAACTTTCTACCTTAACGAAGGCACATTTCTCTAGTTCAACCTTATATTATACTTTCTCAGGTAAGAAAAAATCTCTTCCAAATTATTTGGTGATCTCGAGCTTTCAAAGTTTTAGTGATCATATCGTCCACGTATATTTCTATAGTCTTTCCAATTAACGATTTGAAAACCCGATTGACCAGTCTTTAGAAGATGGCTCCAGCATTTTTCAACCCCAAAAGGCTTAAATCTATAACAATACAACCTTAGTCAGTGATAAAGGTCATTTTCTCTTAATCTAGCTCGTATATTCTGATTTGATTATATCCTGAAAATGCGTCTATGAAACTTAACAACTCATAACCAGCTGATCGATCCGAGGTAGTGTAAAGCTATCTTTAAGGCAGACTTTATTCATATCCGTAAAATCTACACACATTCTCCATTTCCCATTAGCTTTTTTAACCATCACTACATTGGATACCTACTCTGGATAATGCACTTCTCTAATGAACTTTTCTCTCATCAGTTTGTCTATCATTAAGGTTACTACTAACGCATCATCATATGGGTAATGAACCCCCACTTCATCCTCATCCGTGAACATGATGGGTATCGAGGTAATTTTTTATTTCTTCTCAGCTCGTACATTTATGATGCGAATATTCGAGGGAGATTTTAGCAACGAATACTTTGAATAATTTTTCCTTGATCTATTCGAATTTCCAGCTACGTTACCCATTCTGAAATCACCATAGTTCTTTCTTCTTGTTCCTGTCCATATTTGATTTCCTTATCTGAGACTTTAGCTCCGTCTCCCTTTCTAACTACCAAGTCTTTTAGATAATTATTCCGAATCAATATTTCTACCTAGTTTCTAAGGTCAAAACATTCATCTGTCAGGTGTCCGAGGCTTTGATGAAACTCACAAAACTTATTTTGGGCTTCACCTACTAGTTTAGCTCTCAAGGGACGGGGTTCCACAAGAATTATTCCTTCCTCCTTGATTTCGTGCCAGACTTGTGAGAGAGGGGCTTTCAAAGGAGTAAAAAGGTGATCCTCTTGTACATGAGCTATCCTCCTTGTGTCATCTCTCCTCGGTGAACAATTATGTTTTGGCAAAAATTTGTCT
Source organism: Cedrela odorata (assembly GCA_035584115.1). Lineage (NCBI taxonomy): Eukaryota > Viridiplantae > Streptophyta > Magnoliopsida > Sapindales > Meliaceae > Cedrela > Cedrela odorata. The sequence continues at coordinate 4,329,011 of JAXCLQ010000005.1, read as the reverse complement.
CTTCTTCCCAATGCCCCATCTCGACCTTGATCTCTTCTATCTTTCCTATTTAGATAGTGAAAGTTCCTTCTATCATCACATCTCCTTCTCAAGTCGATTTTGGGAATTTGCGTCCCACCTGAAAGCTGTAGCCTAAAGGTTTTTTCTTCTCTCATTTTGAGAGTAATCTGGTCTTCAATTTCAATTTCATTTAGCAATTTTCTCTGAACTGTTTCATAAGTGGTAACTGATGGCTTCCGTATTGCATACCATCCATGGTCCACACGCAAGCCCTTTTTGACACCTACTAAGGCTAAAGAATGTTAATGAGCCCCTAGCTCCATTACCTCATCGTGATACCTTTTGACGAAGTTCTTGAGGCTTTCTCCTTCTCTCTACTCCATGAGCAATAATAAATTTAGAGTCCTAAGATTTATAGTATTCCCCTTAAATTCATCCACCAATACTCCATACAGCTGTCCAAAACTGTCAATGCTGCCAAGGGTCAGGCTAGTGAACCATCTTCTCACTTGCCCTTCAAGAGTTAGAGGGAACAATTAACACATATGGTATTCCTTTAACCTTTGAATTAACATCATCTTCCTAAACAAATCAATATGTAGAGAGGGATCGGTTTTCTCTGTGAAGGGGTTTATCTACGACATCTTAAATTTTCTAGGCAGAACAAGATTCAATATTTTTTAAAAAAAGAAAGACTTAGAATAAAACCTCTCTTTGCCTTTCCCTTTGCTTCTAATCCTCCAACTCCTCAACCAATTTTAGAACATGGACTTCAAGATTCTCTACTTGATCACTATCTTCTCTAGATTTTCTCCTTCGAGATAGACTTCGTATTAAGCCTTCTCTTTGCCATTTTTGATCCAAGAACGCCCTCATGTCCTCCTAACTGAGGCCATTGCCTGATCCTCTCTTACAAATAATCATCGAATCATCAGCCAAATATTCAAATACTAGTACAGGTTCATCGTGGAGCGTAGAAACATCATTATCGCCTCATGGCTCTTTGAGGGGATAGATAAAGACTTTCCCTTTTCCCTTCTCCGAAGCGGTATATTTCTTTTTGGTAACATTTTATTGACACCCAGTCTCTTGATTTATAGGGCATAAGGTATCCGGCATACTGATTTCCACTGCCTCCACTGGTTTTGGTGTTTCTATTGTCGGGGATTTGGCTTAAAACGTCTTCTTTCATCCTTGCTACCTTCTTTGTTAGAGCTTGGATTTGTTTGTCTTTTTCTGCATGTCGCTTCTCATTTTAGGCCAATCTCTTAGCCAACCAGGCGACCTCTACCGTCTCCTAACGAAGGGGAGTTACTAATGTGGTGACAAAGCTTCAGAATCACGATTCATGTCCCTTGTCGGTGGTGGTTGATCACCAATACCATAATTAACGACTTTATTCTCCTCTATAATATTATCGTGCTAGTTCCCCCTCGTCATTACCTTATTTATGGTAACATAGGTCCGCGATGTAACCATAATTTTCTTCTTTCATGGTACTTACTAACTTTTTGTTCAGATTTCTCACAGACGGCGCCAAATGCTGATACTACAAAAATTCCTTCTATGCATCAACAACGATCTTCTTCCTCCTGTGACGTTTTTCTGACCTACAACCACAATGTAACTTTAAAGGTAAAAGCCGGTGATTCGATAAAAACCCTCTAATGCTTAAATTAGGGTTTTACTTTAAAGAGAGCTTGGGAGAATTGTAATTCTTTTTTGCTAAAATTTTAGTAGTCATACCTAGTTGTAGCTAGTGTCCTTTTATAGATGTTGACTTCTCTTAATTATGGAAGAATTCTTAAAATATCTCGTCGCGCAAGGATCGTAAAAATTCCATAAGTTAAGGATCGGTTTTCAAATTTTATGGAATCATAAGCCTTCTACATAAAACTTACCCTTAGGATTCTTATTATGTAAGAAGTATTAATTGATAAAAATCCTTACTATGGAATAATCCGGAAAGAATTTGAGAAGAAAGCAAATCCTTCATGAATACGTAACTATAGTGAAGTTTCAGGAGTTTTTATGCAAGACTCCTTTATTCATCTAAGATGAGCTCATAAATTGTGTATCTAAGATCTTTATGACCCAAACCCTTGTAAGTTATAACCAAGATTTGTATATCAACCTAGGATGCTAATCTAATACCAACTTATTTCACCGAACTTCAACCTATGAAGAAGTCTTGTACCTTTTACTATCGGGCAATTCTTCTCGGGCAATGCTAGATCTCGAAACTCTTGTTCAGCTCTACATACGACTTGATTGGGCCTTGTAAACTTATGAGCCTTAGGCATACTAAATTATTTACCCAACAATATACTTAATAATTATTTATGCTTATATTAAAAATGATATGAATTGGACTCGTGATGTCTAACAACCATCTTTCAAATTAGTAAAACAAAAAGAAATACTGAAAAACAAAAAGAAATAATGATTAGTAAAACGCAAAAGAAAAAAATATATTTGGAATGCCAGCAAATTATTTTAATAAAACTATACTTTTCAAGTGATATTTCAATTTTATTAGCGCTTGTTTGGGATTGTTGTGGAAACGCTACAAACAGTTTATTTTATAATTTTTTATTAAATTTATTTTTGATTAAAAAAAAAAAATTGAGCTGTTTATTTTATAATTTGGTGAATTCTAGGGGCAACTTTTAGAAGCATGGAATTGTTGCTTTTAAAAGGATTTTATCAAATAATCTATGATGACATTCCATGTGAAATTTAGAATTTCTATTAGGTCATCATTTTAATAGAAAAACAATTATATCCTATATTTATACAAATTCTTATTTATCAATTATAATTATATTATACTACGATTTATGGTATCAATCAACGAACATCAAATTTTTTGTCAAGCTAATTTATTTAATATTATATTTTTATTATATCAAATTATTTTTTATTATTAATATTTGAGGCATAATGAATTCTTCTAAATTTTTCAGGTTCTACCAAACACTACGCTATTTTTCTTAATAGCTGATTATTTTTTGCAGTAGCAAATTATTTGATAGTTATAAAAATTTGAACTGGTAAAAGTTTGAGATAATACTGAGAGATATTACTCAAGATATTTATACATAGTATTACAACATATGCTAACTGCTAAAAAAAGATAGATGTACAAGCTTATTGACATTTTATTTTTAATTTCTTAAAAGTATGATATAAACGTTTATATGTAATATAATCTTTAAATTAAAGTTATCAATGTAATTTTAAAATGTTTCTTATATTTAAAGGACACCTTCATGAAATAATAAGATAAATAAAAATGATAAATCCCAGGATATTTCACATTAATATCAATAGATTGGCAAAAAGGATTTTACTTGGTAGATTTATTTAATTAATAAATATTAATTATATATATTCATCATGTGGCATCAAATCAACCAAGTTATTTGGGTTTGTTGTTTTATATTTTTCTATATAATTTTATTTTGACATTTGGCATCGTGGAAATAGAAGGAAGAATTTGGTTAGTCGGTAAAAGCGGTAACGACAAAAAAAAAATTAATTAGAAAAATGGGAGGAATGGCGCAATGCAAGGAACGAGCTTAGAGGGATTTGCGGTAGTTAATTAAAACTGTTCGTAATTAAGGAGAGACTAGGAATAGATCAAGATATCCATCCCAATATAAAAGGGGATGGGTGGGAAGCTACTCAATGCGGTAGAAGAAGCCGAAGCATCTTCTTCCGTCAGGGACAGATATATAGTTAAAAGAAGTAATTGCGTGAATAGGAAAGGTACGTGGCTAGCTTTAAGAAACCCAAAAATAAAAAGGCAAGATCACAATATGAGGGAGATGGCTGCTACTGGGATGATTTCAATTTTGCTGCTTTCCCTATTAGCTGCTGGTGTTCAAGCTGCAGATCCTTCTTTTTTCTTCACATGGAATGTCTCCTATGGCACCATCTCTCCACTGGGAGTTCCCCAACAGGGCATACTCATCAATGGTGAATTTCCTGGACCGAATATTAATTCCACTACCAACAACAATCTTATCATCAATGTGATCAATAACCTTGATGAGCCATTCCTTCTTACCTG
>JAXCLQ010000005.1:4297706-4321212 GCA_035584115.1 Cedrela odorata | reverse complement strand
AGCGTTAGATCGCCTGCACGCTCTCTCAGAGATGAGTATAACATGCCCGATCATGCTCTGCTCTGTGGCGTCATTGCTGACTTGCCCAAGCCTCCACCTTACAGCATTAATTGAGCATGCAACTGTACCCGAAAAGCATTGCATATATGCATGACATGAGAGAGTAATATAGTATGCCTGCTGGTGCATATGTATTAACCCTTTCCAATTTCCAATAAAAAAATTTCATCTCTTTTATTTTATTTTATATGTTCCTTTTCTTACGATGTAACTTGATGATAGATAAGCTGAGCAATGATTCTTTGGTTTAGAATATTCCCTATGCAAAGTAATGATATTCTTTATTATTTTTGTATATCCCTTTTTTTACTTCTCTTCTAATTTTAAAGGCTAACAACTGTCATTTAGCTAATTATGTGACCTTCTTGTCAACAAAGAAGCACAATAGTCTCCAACAGATTCAAATCACACCCCCAATCAGTATCTAAACCCCAATCAGCATCTAAAAGAGCAGTGTAAAAAGGCATTGAGTCTATGACTGCCTATGTTAAAAATTTGAAGACCATAATCACTGGTGGCTTGTAATTATCTTAGTTATTGCTTGCATGCTAACCATGCAAACCAATGAGTGTCAGTGGGAGAAAAAAGAAACTTTTATAGCATAGAAGATATCAGGTTTAGTAATAGTAACATATTGAAGACTTCTAACTGGACTTTTGTAAAGATACGAATTTGAGAAGACATTACCCGAAGTCTTTATTAATTTTTGACTGGAGAGCATTGATGTTACACATCCTTTGCAATTAGTCATGTTGTCTTTATGAAGAAGGTCTTTGATATACTTTGTTTAAGACAAATGCATACCTTGCATACATAATCAATACATTTTGAATTAATGAAACCCTCAGGTTGCTGAATGAACACATCCTCTATTAAGTCACCATTCAAGAAAGCGTTATTTATGTCTATTTGTCTGATACTCCATCTCTTCATGACTACAATGCTTAGAATTACTCGTACTGTAGAAGCTTTAATCACTAGACTGAATGTATCTGAAAAATCAATGCATGGTGTCTATTGAAAGCCCTTAGCTACAAGCCTTACTTTATACTTTAAGACTGAGCTATCAGTATGATATTTGACTTGAAATACCTATTTACAACCTACTACTTTAAGCTCAAAAGTGTATAGAACTAGAACCCAGGTTTTGTTTGCTTGCAGAACATGAAATTCAGCTTGCAGTGCTGCTTTCAAGTGAGGAAATTGAAGAGCATATTGAGAATGGAAAACTTTGGGCATGAAAACACCACATTTGCTTCTTGATAATATAGGATGTTAATTTTATATCTGAGGAATTGTTAAAATTTGATTCATAGATAAAGAATCAGAATGTGGTGTTAAGAAGCTAGTAAAAAGAGGTACCTAAGTAATAGGCAAAGATGTTGATGAGTGTGGTTGTTGAGTACTTGTATAGATGTTGGAAATAGAAGATGTTATAACAATAGGAATTAAAAAAGTTAGGAAAGAAGACAGTTTAGATGTTGATTGATTTATGGAATTGGTAGACAACTCAGGAAAAGAAATGATGATTCATAAAAAAATGACATGTCTTGCAACATAAATTCTTTGAGATTTAAGATGTAGACACTTATAGCATTTATGTAAAGGACTATAACCAATGAAAATGCATTTAACAGTCCTGAAATCGAGTTTGTGTTTGTTGTAGTTTCTGAGAAATGGAAAACATAAACAGCCAAACACCTTTAAAAATGAGTAGTCTAGAGTTGGTGTAATAAGAGTTCAAATAGTGATTTATGATGTAATGTTTCACTAGGTAACCTATTTATTAGATATGTGGAAGTATGAAAACATCCCACCAATATACAAAATGAAGCTTAGCTTGTAAAAGCAAGGTTAATCCTAATTCAACAATACGTCTATGCTTCTTTTCAACTACCTTATTTTGGTGATGTGTGTAAGGACAAAAATACCTATATAAAATATCTTGTTGTTTGAGGAAAAGCACAAATGTTTTGAACTCTCTACCTTTATCAATTTGTAGATGCTTAATTGACCTTGAAAATTGTTTTTCGACTTGTAACTTGAAGGTTTTAAACACTTCTAAGACTCAGATTTACATTTTAGGGAAATATCCAAGTGTACCTTGTAAAATTGTCTATAAAACTTACATAGTAATGAAAACCATTTCTAGAAATGACTAAAGAAAACCCCATAAATCAGCATGAAGAAGCTCTAAGGATAACGTTATTTTGATTAAAGAACTTGAAAACTGAAGCCTATGGCTCTTGCCGATTTGACATGCATTACTGAATAGAATATTTTGATCATTATTAAATGCTCAAAGCTTATTACATTTATGAAATACAAATTTCAAGGTTTTTGTGCATGAATGCCCTAACCTTTGATGTAGTACAGATAGAGCATTTGGAAAAGTATGTATAATTAAACTTGTATAGCACACTGAGTTATGATCTTTACAGATTCTATTATGGTTTTGACTTACAGAGATGAGAGGACTTTGATCGATAGTAAACTTAGACAACTCTACTGGGAATATTGACAGGATTGATTGAGGAACACAACCTTTATTTTTTTGGATGAAATGATCTTTGTTTGATGTTGGAAATTGTAGTCTTTATAGGCTCTTCGAAACCACACCCTTCAACAACAACACTTGCTTCATTTTGTCCTTAACAAAACAAAAATCACCATTAAAATCAATAATAAGATTGTCAATGTGTGAAACTACCAAACATTCTTCATTCCCTACAATCAGCTTGTCATTACCTTAGAATTCTTCATGAATTGCCATATTTCTAACATCATTTTGTCAATGGTGAGTAGTACCACTATCAATGTATCATCCCTTTGCAATTATTCCTTCAACATTTGATATATATGCTGCCTTTGAGCCTTGATTGATTTGCTGCTTCTAATAGGCACGTTGAAAATTCTGTTGAGGATACTTATTTTGTAGAGGAATTGGTACAAACTCTTTATTAAATCTGTGAAAGCAAGCTGAAGCAATATGCCCAATTTTAAAACAAATCTGACAAGTTGGCTTGTTATTTCCTCTTCCTCTATTATATGATCTTCCACCTAAAAATCCTCTTCCACCTTGAAAACCTTTAAACCTAGTGTTGCCTCTTCCTTGATTGCTATAACTAGAAATCTGAAAACCTTACCGACCTTGAACATTTTGATTGAAGTTACAACTTGTTTTATTGTCATTCTTCTTCTGAAACTATTTTGCCTAAGCATAATTTGCATTAAAACTGCTTTTAACTTCATTCGCTAAGGCTGAATTCTATTACTCCAATCGACACTCATGAGTTAATAACATAGGATATACTTCATGAACATTAATACTTTCACCTTTTGCTATTATATGAACTGCTATAAAATTGTACTCTAATCCCAAGCCTCCTAGAATGTACAATATTATATCATCATCAGAGATAGAGTTACATGCAATAGCAAGATTGTCAATTATATTCTTCATTTTGAAAAAATATTAAACTATGGACATTGAATCTTTCTTTAAAGATTGTAACTAAAATCATAGTTACAAAGTTTTGACTTTAAACTGTGATCCAAATTGCCTTTCAAGTGTTGTCCAAACTTCAAAGGCAGATTTACATCCTATCATTGTGCTCAAAATAACTTTATTCATTGAAGAAAGACGCCAACCAATGAAAATTTGGTCCTACCTTTTCCAGATCACATAATCAGGATTCTCATAAGCCTGATTATTGCTTGCACCAGGTATGAATCTTTCAAGTGCTGATTTTTTACCATTAATGAATTCCTCCAAACCAATTCCTCTAATTGATGGAAGAATCTGTGACTTCCACATTAGGTAGTTCATGCCATCAAGCTTAATTGGCATTACAAAAGAGAGTGTAGTATTTGTTAATAAACTTGTGAAGGAAAGATTGGCATTTAATATTGCCTTTATAGCTCTAATACCATACGAAGATCTATAAGATGTTTGGACTGAAAGAAAAAATGCAAGAAAGTGAAACAAGATGAAAAACAGAGGAGCTTTTCTTTTAATTAGAGTGAATGAATTCGATTCTATTTTCATTGCATTTTATTATAACAAAGGCTTTTCTATTTATACAAGAAAAATATTCTAGAAACTACTGATCTACTATAGACATAAACTAACTCCTAAATTTCTAGAATGATTTGCTAGTTAATGCTAGAATTTTGTTACTTAACAACTGAATTCAACTGTAATCTTCCAACTGGTACTAGCTTATCATGATTCAGATTACTCATTTCTTTTTTGTTAACCAACACCATCAAGCTTCTTCGACTTCAAGCTTCTAGTTTAGCAGCTTTTACTTCAACCTCTGCATTTCAGCTTCAAGCTTTTGATTTCCAACTCGGCATCTTTCTGCATTTCAGCTTCAAACTTCTAATTTACAGCTCAGTATCTTTCAGCTTTAATGCTTAAACTCATCATCTGTTATTACTTTAACCGTTTGATGTGTTGTCGTACTTTAATATCATCTATACAATGACAAGTTGTCATTGAATCATCTCAATTTCTTTTTAAAACAAAGTTATATTTAGTGTCTTTTTTTTAACAGATAGGATGTCAATCTTTTATATTATGTCCTAAGAGAACCAAAAGCATTATAAGAATATTAAGATTTCAGAGAGAAATCTATCTTCCCAATTTAAGCTATACAAAAATTTGATCATGTTTTTCATATGAGAAACAGAAGTTGCGATCAACACTTATATGAATGTGCATGGAATACATGGATGGATTAATCATAAGCTTCACCTTAAGCAGCTAATAGGATGATCATCTTGGATATACACTATCAAAATCATGATTCATGCATGCAAGTGTTTGCTTATTTAATGATCATATGTCAAACTTTATGAACACGAATTAACATTTTAATTTTTTGTGCTTTATTTACTCTTTGATCATAGAAATGAACGAAGAGAGAATCTATTGGGTTGCAAGTTTGCTTTGAACATTTGAAGGTGGGCTAGGGTTGATCAGTGATTGCATGTCTGAATATTCCCCTGAGGGGTTGTTGGTTTAGGTGACGATATGTAAGGTAATTGAAAGGGTAGTTTACTCTCTCTCTCTCTCTCTCTCTCTCTCTCTCTCTCTCTATTTTCGGATTGCACAAACGACAATAACACCATAAAAACAGGTTTTATGGAGAAGATTAATATCAGAAGAAACCCGAGTCTGAAAACGGCAGAAAAATTTATCCGAGAGATATGGGCCAATGTGGGCCTCAACAATGGGCCTCAATGTTGCACTGACCAGGTTGGCTTTGGCTCTACCGTAGGAAACCGGATCCCTAATCCACTCTTTTTGCTTCTCCTCCGAATGCTCTACTATTCTCTTGTACTCAATTCTTTGTATCTCAAATCCACCACATCTCTTCATCGCACTTTCAACCTCCTCCATGCTTCTCATATATGCCGGAATATTGAACATGTCTCTTGTCTCTTCATCGATCAAACCCTTTATTTTTTTCAGGCAAAAAAGGTAATAAAAAAAACTTTTTGAGTAACCATCATCAAGAAATTATGCATATTTGCAAAGTAATTAATGTTAAAAGGATCGAAAGACTTAAATGAGAAGTATTATAACTTAAAATGATTAGTAACATAGCTCTACTACTACACAAAGTCACATTATTTACATAAAATATTTATAAATAAATTGATGTATTCAGATACACAATGTCACAGACAAACTCTACAAAGAAATTTTCAAGCGAACTAATGCAGTTAATTGTATATCATTCATTTTTGAGTTTTTACTTCACTATTTTCAGAATACACCAAATTGTATAAAATAGTTTGTCTGTGTAGGCCTTATTTCTTATATGGTACGATTTTATCTGATAGGCGTATATACATCTGGGTGTACGAAACACTCTCACTTTCTTGAAGTTATTAAGAAGGATGTTATGCTTAATGTAGATGATTATGTAGTGTTATTTGAGTATGCTATATGTTAATTCAACAAAAAGAAGATGTTAATCAAAAGATTAAACTAAATATATATATATATATATATTAATGTAATTAGGATGACGGGCTGAGACGAAAGTGAGGATGGAAAAGGGCTGACTGAAGGTACGTGGTGCCAGGGTGGAAAGGAGGTTTTAAGCATTAAATATAAAGGAGATTGCCACATTTTAATAATATACAGTACCTCGTTTAATAAGTCTTGCCAAGCCTCATCCATGGTAGTAGTGAAAGGATGCTTAGCTCTTGAGTCTGGATCACCTAACTGATTTTCCAGTGGCTGCGAACCAGGTCTTCCACCCATTAATATAAATAACATTCCTCCTCTTACAATTTCTTCTTTCCTGCACCTTAAGAAATCTTCCAAGTCTTTTTCTGATTGCTCTGCGTATGCTTTCACAACCTCTTTATTTGCTCCCTCAATCCATGCTCTTCCTTTGTTCCAAGCTGGTGATTTCTTATCTAACACTGTCTCTGGTATCTGATTTTGTACATCCAATGTATATATATAAATTATCAATGAAATAGTAACTATGATGGTATTGGGCATATATAGAATGAGAGAGGCAGAGAAGATTTCACACAAATTATTATAAATAAATTAATTGTACCTGAGAGAGCCAGTGTAAAGCACTTAAGCTAACAGCAATATGAAGCTTTCCTTTTGGAAACAGACGATGATAGAATGACCCAGGCACACCAGCAGCATAATATTTATTTGTTTTGTTATCAGAAAACATGGCAGTCAATGATCGGAACAAAGAGTTAAAATCATTGGAGGGCAGATCAGAAAAAAATACTTCAAATTCAGGCTCGAAGCCACACTCCTTGAGATAACGCTTCCTCAAGCTCTCCACAAGCATGTCAATGGTAGCCAAAGTGTTGTACCCAGTTGCACAACCCAAGTCAGCTATTCTTAGAGAATCAGCTTCGTCCTTACTTTTGAAGAAAAGCTTCATTGACTGAATAGCAGTTAAAAGCAATGGTTTACATAAGGTGATAGCAGAAGCAGGAGCTTGTGAATTCTTTGCATAGCTAAGATCATCATCTCCACCTTGCATACAAAGAACTCTGTGAAGACCTCCTGCCCATGTTTGCCACTCCATCATATAAACGCTGTTGGTCTCTAGATTCTCTACAGATATGGTGGTAATGACTGAGCTCGACAAATCCATTCTTCTCACCAAAAGAAAATATATATATTAGCTAGCTAGCTGGCTAGAAGATGATGATCTCTCACTTTCTCTTGTAAAAGAAAGAGAGAAATAGAAATATAGGTATATAATTAATATAGATATATATAGGCGGGGACGGGAGGGAGAGAGGCGGTGTTGAGATATAGAGCTAGCGTTGGGTTTTCTTGTAATTACCCGCTGAGGAAAAAGAAGGAATTCAAAGGAATATATTGAAGAGAAGAAGTGAGATGGTGAATGTCCCACAAAAGGCAAGGAGAAGGCTAAACCATGGGAAACTTTCCAGTGTGTTTTGCCTCTTCGTAAGCATATATTGCTTTGCATCTATGATTGATATAAATACTTTACAAAGGATTGTATAAGAATTATGAGCCACTCAATTTTTCACATCGTGTTTTTTCTCTAGATATTTTTATCCCAAAAACGCTAAGTTCTTTAAATCGCTCTTCTCTTAATCGGAAAAACTTTGTTTTCAAATCATCACTTCAAATATAATATTTTAATATGCTGTTGGCTGGTAATATTTGCGTCAGTCACATCATGTTTAGATCAGCAAGAATGATCCACGTCAGATGAAACTCTCCTCCATATAAGACATTGAAAGCCCTTTGTCTCGTGTCAATTTATTGTTCTTGGAAGTCATGTTACACCATTATCTCTTCCTCATACAAACTCGGTCCTCAAGTCACATTGAAAAAAGTCTTAATTCTTCAAGAATTTCCTTTATTAAAGAGAATCTTAATCCAACTTAAAAAAAAAACGATAAGAAATGTGAGACTTAATAGACTTCTGAGAAAAAAAAAATTGCATCTAAATAAAATTAAATCAGAAATTTTATTCCAACTGCAAAAAAAGATAAGTCACAAATCTATAAACAAAGGTCAAAATTTTTATAAAAAAAAAAAAAAAATGATCATTCTAAAAAATAAGTTGTTATTTTATCAAAAAAGTATTAAAAAAACAGTCAGAAAGAAAAAATAAATAAATGCTTATTTTGTACCGCTATATCCTAAAAATCCAATAAACAGGCCATTTTTTTTTGACTCTCTTGGCGCGGCCCCTACACAAAATTTCTGACGCCTTCCATGCGAACTTGCCAAAGTAATCGTGAGCATGCAAATAAACAAGCTAGCTGGTCTCGACTTTGGCCGGTCTCTTCAATATTCCTTCTTACCCTTTTTTTTTTTTTTTTTAATTCTTTTAAATACGGATATAGATCCCAAGCTAATCTAAGCTTTTGCCAACTTTTTATAATCTTACGACATGTGACATATTTAATATTCAAGAACTAAGTTTTAATTCTTAATTCTTTTTTATTTTTATTTTTTCAAATTTTTAACAAATCGTTGTATTTATTAATTGTCTTAAATAAACTGTTTTATTAATTAATTACCTTATTTTTATTTTTATTTTCTTTTCACGTTTTAAGAAAACACAATTCATAAACTCACAAAGCAATTCTTTTACTTATAAAATCTTAGATCCCAAAGCTTCTGCTTCAATGCAATTGTGAATATTTATATATTTTATCTAAATATGTTGTGGAGCATAACTTAAGTTGTTCTCAACATTTTTTAACTTTTGATTTTATTAATCTCAATGCAGTTATCACGTTCAGTTGATTGATACAAGTCTTGCAATGTGATAGCATTTTGCATAACTTGGAGATTAGCTCTTGAACTTAGAATTGATATATTATGTTTTGTCATTCATTATGCAATAATAGAGATAGGCAGAATCAAGGAAATTTCAGTCCTTTGCTGCTGCATTGCCTCTTTTCTAAATTTCAGTTCAGGAAAGATAACAAGGGTAGTCTTGGAAGGAAAAAAATGACTGAAAAAAAAAAAACAAAAAGTAATAATAATAATAATATGGAGTAGTAAAGGCTTAAAAAAAAAAAAGAATATAGAATTACATCTTAACCTTTAAATATAAGATATGCCACATGTCACAAGATTATAAAAACGCTTATAAGAGCTTAAATTAGCATGAGATCCAAACCCTTCAAACACATATGAATGATCTACAACCAACATTTATCTTGCTATTAACACTTTAAAAGATGTCGATAATCTTCATTAAACTTGATACTCACCTCAAGCCAATGGTCTATAACTTTTGATCATTGTCATTAGCAAATGCAAATATAACATATAACACATTCACAACTTTAGCCATTAATGAACTGTTAAACAAATAGTTCGATAAACAGTTATTTTTATTTAACAATTGATAATTTTAATCATCCACACATTTATACTTCACAACTAATTATCACATTTCACAGAAGTTATGGATTAATTAAAAATCATTACATTCTAATCCCAAATCTATCAATTAATAGCCAGTACATGCATGTTGAACTTCAGAAGGTTATAATACAATTAATACAATACTGTGAAAGTAATTTAAATTTTATAATAGTGTAAGTTGATGGAAAGTTGTCTGCGGTTGAAGAGGATATGTTGAGAAAACGTGAAAGCAAGTTGAGTGGCTATGTATTTTGTAAAGCAATCTTCACCGTTAATCGACAGCAATATTTCTCAATAGAGAACACTATGGTTTCTAACCCATTTTAATTTATAGTGAGAATTGAACCTGCAGTCAGCTGACTGGATCAACACCATGGTGACTCCGTGACACATGTTACTTAACTATATTCATACTTGAAGTGACCAAATACTAGTGCATCTGGATTTAATAGCAAGAATGGTAGAATTAGGATATTTTTTCATTAATAATCATTTATTTTGATTAATAGTGTCACATGTTACTTATCTGTACATTACCATATAATTTCTAAAACATTATTATCTTATATTATGTCGTATCGTATCTATCATCTCTCTTGCACGTGTGTGGTGGGAGAGAGGGAGATGGCTAGAGGGGCCTGTTATATGGATTTGGAGTGCTAAGAGCATTTTTTTTTTTTTCTCTTCTCTTTTTTCTCTTAGGGTATGAAGTTTGCAGCTTCTTGGGAACTAACTGTATTTGCAGCAATAGATTTGGGGGACCCAAATTTTACAGAGCCACTGCTTTCAGATTATAATATTTTCTTTCCTACTACTACCTGTCACCAATCAATAATCATAGGCCCCCCTTCCCTGTCTTTCTCATGCTTCTCTTCTACTTGTGATCATTATTTTAGCTACATTATTGAATTACAGTGTCGGTAGAAAACATAAGAATCTTTCATCGATTGCATTGAGACATCAAAGGATAGGGAACCATGCAATATTAATTAAAAGGATGTAGCTAGAAATTTAAAAATTACCAAACTTGCTGTTTTGACACCGATAATTGAGTTCCAACTCTCTAATATCTAATTATTTCCAACATATTGAAAAGGTAGACAGAAAAACTTCAGTGTTTGATATGGATTTGGCTGAATAAGAGAGTGGTCCAAAAATCCTTCTTCTTATAAGTAAAGAGTTGTCATATTCTTTCTGGGCAAGTGGAATTAAGCATGCACCACGTTATAGCAATGTAACAGTGGTCCACCAGCTGGAGCTGCATGCTGGGACACCTTCCACAATCTTTTTTGCAAATCAATGAACTAGCTATAGCCAGTCAAGAAGAAGTAATGGAACATGCACTTATCACTTTGCATTCATGCATGACTGGCTAAGTTGAGTAGATGAGTGTACTGCCCCTTTCCCTTTCTTTTCAAATGCCAATGATAATTCTATCATGTGAGAAAGAAAATTAAGTTGGACGTTTAGTTTAGTTTGATAGAGAAGGGAAGGGGAAGAGAAATGAAATGTGTAAGCTGTGTAAGAGAGGACCCCTACCTATCTTTCAGAGAAGAAAAAGTAGTAATAGGAGAGGAAGCTTTTTCAGTTTTATGAATTGATAGGACTCAATGGGGGCTAACAGTCTGTCATACACACAAACACAAACACAGAGACCACGCCTGATGAATGCATAACCCCACTTCATTCTGAGTGAAGTGAAATCTATACTGAAATTCTAGCGATTTCACCATTTATGTTTATATGCTTTCATCATTCAACTGATGAATACTGGCTATGAGTCAGTGAGACATTGAGTTGTTACTATCAGCATTGCTCTGTCTTCATTATAATTCATCTTCCTTTTCTTTTTCTCTTGTAGTTTTATACGTGGGTTTTTATTTTTATTTATTATAAAAAAAAAAAATTAACCCAAAAATGAAGGGCTTTCCTTTCAACAAGATAAAAATTGAAAACTACCTGTGCATGCATATATGAATATAATATCCCTTTTCTCCCCCACACCCCCCCCCCTCCCTCCCCTCCCTCTCTCTCTCTCTCTCTCTCTCTCTCTCTCTCTATGTACTATACATAATATAGAGAGAGAGAGAGAGAGAGAGAGAATACAGTACCAAATTTGCTCATTTCCTTTTCAAATTTAGTTTCGAATACTAAGATTGAAAGAAATTTGGACATGGATTCATCTGTCCACTAATTCCTTCAGGTCAGGGGTGCTTGGGCCTCAACCTCAGTCTTCATTATAATTAATTAATATGCACAAATAAATCAGATCATGCACTTCACTTGGCTTAGCGAATTACAAACATGTGATACTGAGTTTTCCTTTCCTGTTCAATTTATTTGGGAAAAAGAAGGTTACTTAGGTTGAAGCATAACTAAGCAAATAACTTTCAGACAGGGTACTTTAATTACTGATAATTTTGCAGAGTAAATTCACAAACATCAGGCGTATGAAGTTTAAAGGTCACAACGATGCCTAAAGATAAAGCAATGAATTCGAAAAAAGAAAAAAGAAATCTATACAAGTGTCCGCAGTGAAACTAAGTAAAACACGTCAAGAATGAGAATTATTAAAACTGTAACATGGGTGCCACACTATCAAACTGACAATTACAAATATTTGGCTTTTTTGCCCGGTTATTATCTATCCGAAATTACGTTTGGCAAATATTTCCGAAATTTCTCTGCTAAAATCAAACAGATACATCGGATTATTTTGGTGACTTTAACGAGAGAGGAGGAGAAGAAAATAGCAGAACATAACTAACACAATCGTCACCCCTGATCAAACATCATTTTGCATAACAAATTATTTGTTTCACCAAACACCGGAATCATGAGATTTTATCTTTGCGGGGCGTCCACTGTCCGAACATTTGCACCAGTCATTCCTTCAATTCGATCTTTGGTGATCTCCACGAAATGACCCACTATTTCGTGAAATTGCTTCAGCCCAGATAACGGTAGTATGATTGAGGACCGGTCAGAACCTGCAACCTTTTAATTTTTGACACCATTGCAGCACGGTTAAATTTAATAAACATTGGCAAACTTCAATAACAAATGATTTTTAACTCTCAAAAGAGATAAACTAAATAAAATATTAAAACCTTCCAACGGCTCACCTCAGATATCCTGAGGAAATGACCTCTGTTGTTGCTCCCAAGATCAAAGAAGAATCTCTTCTGATCAGCTCTGATTACCTTTGAAACCCCCATATTACCAATTTCATCTTGTGCTGGCAATTCAACTGATCTGTCTACATTCAGTTCAGAAGCAGAGGCAGATTGGCTACTGTGACCAGATATAAAACCAGCCCCTACATCATCTGAAAGCCCAACGAGACGTTCTGACTGCTCAGAACTTTGCTGTTTTGATGCAAATGCAACAAGGTGTAGAACAACACAAAAAAAGGGAGAGGTAAGACCTTTGATAAAAGCAAGAAATATCTCTTTTGGCTCTAGAATAGGAAAGCAAGGAGTTTATGCATACAATACAAGGACACCTGATTGGGCAATATGAAAAGTCGGGATGCTTCATTTATCTCTGCCAAAATGTTCCTGAACGCTGCCCACCCTTCATCCCGTGAACTTCCTGCAGGAACAATAATAGTACTGCGGTTTCTACTAATGGATGCTTCCGATACCTGCAGACAATTTTATAATACAATAAATTTAGGCGAACAAAGATGAGTCCAACCCACAAAATAGCCTTGATCTGATGACATTTAAGTAGTGCGTAGACAAAACAAGAAAAATAAAGCATTACAAATTAACCAAAACACAGTCAGTGTAGATAAAGCATCTTTAACCATGATTTGCTTTTAGAAGGAAAAAAAAAAAAGTAAAAGACTTAACTGGCTAACCACATACGAAATGCACTGCACAACTCTTCAGATATTTCTTCCTTCCTAGATTGCAACACAATATAATGTGTAGCCCTGATATAATAAATTATTGCAGATATGCTTTATAAATTTATAAACACTTGAGTGAGTTTTCAATTAAGTTGCTTAAACCTGGTGAATGAGTAGAAAAATATCGAGTTTTCCTGACCATTTTGCAGATAGTCTATCCATCTCTCTGTCTTAAGGTAAAGTTGAAGAAATAGAGGGGTTTTTAATTTTTCAAAGAGATGTCTGAAAAACAGGTAGATCGACCAGGTAGGTAGTTCTTCTTAATACAGGTTCACCAGAGAAGGAAGGTAATCCAAAGAATTGGCCATAAGGAAAACAAAATCAATTAACATCAATGATCATGCTACAATACCAAGAACAAGCCATTTTCTTGATTAGAGGGGAATTACTCACCACAAATATACAAGTATGAGAATAAAAACATCCATAACCTCGTATTTGATGTCAACTGGATGCGGCATAATTTTTTATAGTAAAATTATATAAAGAATTGCAAAGGATTGGGCTTTCAAACAAAACAGTAGAAGTAGCATTGATCTCCAAGCCACTTTAACCCACTCCACTATATTGGTTAGCTACTACAAATCTTTCACTAATTATATTTCAGCAGATCAATTTCTGAAGGCCTCTCGTTCATCTCGTAAAACTAGGCTTGAAATTGAGGTCCAACCTGTACTCATTGAAATTCATTTTAACTGGTAAATTTTCCAGTTAAAAAAAAAAAAAAAAAAATTGGCTATGCACTAGGTGGTTCGCATACCAGATTCTGCTCCAAATTGATTTCCTATAAACAGACAATTAAGTGTCTTTCTATCCATGTTAAACAGTCTACTGTATAAAGGATGGTAATTTCCACAAAATTGTGACCTAATAGGTTTGAGACAACTTAGAGAACACAAATATCAAATCTTCCTAATATCATAAAATATCAAAACACGTCTCTACAAGAGCTTCCTGAAACAAAAAAATGAACTAATTTTTTAATATCCCGGTGATGATTAGATCTACCAAAATTAAATCTGAAACTTAATTAATTCATTATGTATCTCAAAAAAATCAAATGATCTTCAAGACATTGTTAGAAGTTCATTAAACTGCACCTCTGTTATTCACTAATTAAAATAAATACCATAATTACATCCAAGGAAATGCATTGAACCTAGACAGACTCGATATCTAAGCAAGGAATGTTGTTAGATTGTCAGGCATGACATACTACCAAAACTCTAAGAAGTCTCAACACCGCACTATATTTCTAGATTTCCATATTAACTATACTAATGTTGAAGCCATTAGATACTAGACGAGTGTTATCGGATATTTGAGATTTGAGGCTTGATTGGCTACATCCTCAAGTTTACAAGTCAGAGGTACAAAAGGACTTTAGTTGAATAAAGAGGAGAATACAATTGATGTTTTTCTCATAAACAATTGGTGGCTTACTCTAATCAACAAACGGAAGTAGATTTATTGCATCTGATAAGAATGACCAATTAACTTTCAAAAGATCTCCCATAAAAAAGCACCCATTTTGATTTGAAATTGACGTAGCAAGAGCTCACAATTACGGTATCTGATCCTAGGAATTAGTAGACAATGGGGGAAAGAATCAGTCAATACTGGATATTGTTTGATTATCAAGATGAGATACTACTTAAATCCTTAAGAAATCTATACAGCAATTAATTCTATACTAATATAATATGTAAAAGGAAATTAATAAAAGTTAATATTAAGTGAAAATTTGGATCATAGATGGCTCTGAGTGGTTCAGGCCAGGGCTAGGATTTGACTGGTTGCTTCACCATCACTATCAATTCCTAGAAAGACCAGGCTGCAGAGAGGTCACTTTGCTCATGATCCATGTCCAGAACTTTCTGAAATCTTTATCTAGTCACAAAATCTTCAGATTAATCCAGAGACTGGTAAAGACTGTTGCCACAAAATGACCTTATTCAATCATTAGCTGACTTGGATTACAAGTTAAGAGCAATCAGTTGACTGCAAGAGGGTTAGAATTGCCCAACAGATGGATTTAATAAAGTGCAAGATCTATCATTTATGACTTATAGCTTTATTGTCTTTACTCCATTTTATTCAAATCATTGGCTGACATCGACTACAGTTTAAGAGAAATCAGTTGACAACAAGAAGATTAGCATTGCCTAGCAGATGGATTAAATAAAGTGCAAAGTCTAGCATTTATGACTTATAGCTTTATTGTCTATACTCCTTTTTACTGCTACATTTGGAATTGACTGTTTACTCCTATAGGGCACCTAAGTAAGCACTAAGCAGTAGCAGGGAAACCTTCAGACAGTTTTTGAAACAATTATTAGTTGCCTAAAAAAGCTTTCTGCCAGATCAGTAAAAGGGAATAAAAATAATCCAAGATTTAACATAACTTAATCCAAAATACAAAATCTTTTCCAGACTGGTATAAAAAATTGTAGTATGTTTTTCCTATCTTGTACAGAAAACCTCGTGCAGAAATATCTTTCAGCATACATAACTTGAAAGCAACAAGTTCAAAGCTAATAATAATGACCTCACTTAAGAGTTCTATGAGATTATGGGAAAACCATTAAGCCAGACCAGGCTGCTACATGCAGTGTTAAGAAACTTGGTTGTATTGCCAGATTCATGTTAAAACTAAAATTTCCACAAAGATATTTGTTTTCCATTGACCAATAACCAATTAAAGATTAAAAATTTAAAAGTTCCAAGTCAAAGAAAAGGCATTTTGAGAAGAAGTACCAATTCGATCAGTTAAAGCATTCAACCTAGCATGCTTTAGAGATCTTGCTTTAGGTAGATAGGTTAGTAAATTCAGTTTCATGAGGCCCCTCCTACTTGAACAGGTAGAATGAATCACAACATTTAATAAACAAACATGATGGGTGTTTTTTCACAAGTGTATTTAAAGTTCATAAATTATGTCAGGAAAATCATTTTGCTTGCACAATTAGAACTTCTTAAACTCACTTCACAGCCATCGAAACACTCAGGGAATTCCATCTTGTGTTAAACTTGTTCTTACTGCCTAGGCAAAGTTAAAGAATATGCAGCTTCCACAGTTGATTTTCAACCAATCAACTCAAACTTTGAGATTTACAGCACTCAACAAGCAAGTTTAGTACCATCAACTCAACAAACTTTTAGTTTTTCAACCAAACAAGCATGTTTGATGATTACAAAAAGCACTGATAATTTGCTTCTCTGTATTTTATCCATGAAGATGACTTTGAATTAACCTAATGGAAGAACTGAGAAGAGGCTTCAAACACAATTAGAAAATGACCAACAAAAACTACTTCAAGATACATGAATGCGGGAAACAAAAACTGTAAAAGCATGCAGGAAACATCACAGAGAAGATTCAAAGAATGCAGAGAGTCAAAAGACAATAATTCCAAAGACAATAAAGAAAATGCAATTAACGTTGCAACGGAAATAGGTTTAACAAATTTGGAAGCCCCTGCAGAGCGAGCCTGAGCAGACCTGAGCAACCCAACAAAGAGAAGGTTTATAAAATCACCCACAACTCTAGTGTATGACAAGTACTATTAATCCAAATGCAACCATGAAATGCAGCATTCCAAAGGAAGAGGAAAAAAGAAAGCATGCTCTCTTTGGAGGTGTGAAAAGTTGAACTAGCATATTTCATCTCTACAAACAAAGAAATTTTCTCCCTTGTTTATGAAATTTAAGGAAAAGAATTTCAGGTGTGGTTTTGAGAAGAAATAATAGATGCAAAGTCATACATTGACTGTTGGCCTAGAATTTCTGTTATTGACATTAACTGCAACCCCTTAAAAGATTCAAAATAAACTTTAAAGTAATATGTGAATATCTAAGCAACAAGCAAACAATATCTGAAAGATACTTGGTCATAAAAATGTTAAAATAACTTAATTCACTCTACCATTATCACTCTTGTAAAATTTTTATATAAATAACAATCAAATTATGGACATTGAGAAATTAGAAAGAACAAGCTGGTATTCAAACTTAATATTTACAGCAGAAACCATTACTTTCATATTTTGAACAGTCATACAAACAATTCTTACAAAAGGGTACAAAGATATGCAGAGTTCAATGAATATGATGATTAGCAATGAATAAAATTTACAAGCTAAGTACAATGAAAGAGCTGATAAAAAAATTAAGAAACATAGCAATATAGCATGAAAAACAAGCGTATAATTGAGAAAGTCAGAATTTTTAAGGGGTAATAATACCTTCAAGAAACGACCCCTCCTGTTCTCGCCAATGTCAAAGTAAAATACCTGTTGAAAAGAAGCGTTAATAAACCACGGGACACTTACCAAAAAGAGAGAAAAGAAGAAAAAGAAGGTTGTTGCCTTGGTGTCGAGCTGCAATTCCTTGCTAAAGAGTTCGTGATCATCTGAATTGACATAGTAATTAAAGAGATCGAGGAACCAAGAAATGCCGGAGAAAGGAACGATGATAGTGGACCTAGTGGCTGAAGTCTTTTCAGAGATTTTCAAGTAACGGCCACGCGGGTTCTCCTTGAGATCGAAATAGAAAAGCTTATGCTCAACCTGCAATGTCTTGCATACTAGCTCCACGTCATTCCCTCCTCCTCCTCCTCCACTACCACCACCAGCACCGCCAGCACCACCCGTGCCTCCTCCTCCTCCGCCGGAATTCCCTTCCATTCTATAAATAACAATAATATTAAATTAAATATAAAATCACTGACTTTACTCGGTACGAAGCAAAAAAGGTTTTTCCTTTACTAACTAACAATGGTAGGTGGGTGTGTTTGAAAGTATTAAAGGTAGATCTGAAAGATAAATTGAAGTGGGAGATTGTGTTATTGTACCGTGGTAATGTTGGTCAAGAAAGTGGCTGTGGGTATTAGGGATTGTGAAAGGAGGAGGATAATGGGAATTGACTCAGTACTAACTAGTATTTCTCTTCTCATATTCATGTTTTTTTTTTTACTAAAAATATCTATTTAAAAAAAAAAAAAAAACCTTGCTATTTTCATTGCAATGAGATACACTACAGTATTATCCATCACTAGTTTACAACTACTGTGGCTGCTCGCTTGGCACTTTGCTGTGCTTGCAGTAATTTTATTGTATGATGGATTTCTAACGATCCATCCGAAATCGAAGGACCCAAGTCAAAACTCGAAAGTCTCGATCGCATTTTATCTTTTTCATCTATTGACTGGCGCCAATTACTTACTTCCTTGGCAACACTTTTTAACTGACGCAGAGTCCAAGCTTGGAGACATCTAATCAACCAACTAGCTTAACCAATCTCATCATCTCTTCAACGTCAAGGAATCACTTTTGGGCTTTGTGCCTTCTTTTACTTGCAAATCATTGGTAAAGCTAATGTCTTAAGTACTACCAGCATCCAGAATCACGACTACTTTTTTTGTCACATCTTATTTAGCAACATTTTGTTATTAAAAAAGCTTCGGATTTATGCAAGTTATAGTACACTTTTAGGAACTAATAGACTATAGTCGGTCAAGTGTAAGTACACCCGATAAAGATAAAAAGAGTACTGAAACAAACAGTACACTTTTTAAAAGCTTTAAAGATGAATTTTTTACACAAATTTTCTCTTGGTAAATCAATATCACTACTTTCCTCTTTACAGATTCACAAACGTCTCTTATGGATGGAGCACATGGTTTCGTGATCGATAGAGACCTTGATCAAAATAATCTTCACCTTAGCCGATTTATTGACTTCTGCTCTTCGTTGGGCTTCTCCGATAATGCATATTCCGTCTGCACCCACAATTCCCAACCATATGTGCATCTGTATAACACCATGATCAAGGCTTTTCTAACACGGAATTTCCCTCAAATGCTATCGTTCTTTGTAATAAAATTCAAGCCAGCTACTTGCGACCTGACAGTTATTGGTTCCCTTTTGTGTTAAAGGCGATTGTTAAGTTATCACCGATTGAAATAGGGAGAGAGATTCAGTGTCAGACAATAGGAACTGCGCTAGACTTGGATGTTCATGTTATCGTGGCTCTCATACAAATGTATGCTTCCTGTAAATGCACTTGGGATGCTTGAAAACTGTTCGATGGATTGAACCAGAGAATAAGAGATGTTCCACTTTGGAACACGATGGTTGATGGATATGAAGGTTGGTGATCTGAACAATGCTCGGGCTTTATTCAATCGCATGACTAAAAGGAATGTCGTTTATTGGACTGCTTTGATTGCAGGGTATGCTCAAATAGACCTGCCTGATGAAATTGCTATGTTGGCTGCACTCTCTGCTTGTGCTCAATTGTGAGCACTTGAGTTGGGAAAGTGGATTCATAACGATATATTATGCAAAATATGGAAAAATAGGAAAGGCTTTGTAGGTATTTAAGAACAGAGTGTTACTACTTGGACTACAATGATTGCTGGACTAGCACTGCACGGTCTCGGAAGAGAAGCACTCGATATGTTCTCTCACATGGAAAGGGCTACAATGGTACAACTCACTCCGTCTTTCTTTCTTCTTTTTTTAATTTCATAAACCAATTAAAGATTAAAGAGTAATTTGAGGAACCCAAACCCTCCGTTGCAAATTCAAGGAAATCGATAATTTTTTTGATGTTCTTTATTGAGCACTTCGCCACTTGAAATAACTGGCTACAACTATAGAATATTAAAATGGGAAAATTGCTTGCTAAGTGGTTGACAAATTAACTACTAACACTAGACTTATTCAATTTTTTTTTATTAAAATCCAAACCTTCCACGTAGTTACTTGCAACACTCCCTTCTCCTTTTTCAAGGCTGGCACTTGTCCTCTAAAAGCGGAATCTGGAAATTGATTTTTCACAACATGTTCATATTAGTGAGCTAGGAGTTTAACTTTAAAAATATTATATATACAGTGATGTAATTTTACTTGCAAACCCATTACTAACCGACCTTCATGGGACAGATTTAATATACCTCTTAACGAGTTTTGGATAAATTTAAAAAATAAATTTAAAATTCGCAGCAATTTTGAAACGATATCAATACAAATAAATATTTGTAAATATATGTAACAAGTATCTGCGAATTTTTTTTTTTTTACAAGTACTAAAATAACTTTGTTTTAATATTAAATATAAATATTCTTAATTTTAAACGACTCTCAGGCCTCAATCAACCTTATCAGCCTCATTTATCGAAGTAGAAGGTGAGACAATCCTCTTTAAACTAGAACTTCTCATCTTTTGTTTCAATAGCTGAAATTTGCCTTTTTTTTTCAATTATATTTTACGGGAATCTCGTCGTTGGAGCTATTTGGTAGGTAAGAAAATACTTTGCAATTGCTTACAGTCTTTGTTAGTTCATGTTGATTTATGATTGGGAATCTCTCTACTAATTTTTTACAAGAAGATAAATTAAATGGAACCACAAAGGCGTGTGTGCGTGCAAGTGGGAATTTGCAAATTGCAATTATAAATTACAATCAATCACAGTCTTCTAAGAAATATTATGGTCAAAATAATATTGTGGGAAAATGTCACCACCATCCCCAATTTCTTGGCCTGCATTTCGATTATTATTTTACTGTATGGTTTTGATATATGATTTCACTTGCTTTAAGAATCTGACGAGCAAGTGTATTTGAGGATTCCACTTCAAATACACATGATATCTCAACAGTTATCATCTACCATTGGCTATTCTAGCATCGAACTCCTTGAAGCTAATACCTTCAATCTTTAATGCTTCCAATCTTTCACCAATACTTCTCCTTTCAATATTAACATTAATTGCTCTTTACATGTTGTGTTTTTAAGTCTAGAATTAGATGGGCTATGTTGCGTTTCAAAGTTAATTCTTTTTATTAGAGAATTTGGAAAGAAATAATGGAAGGGAAATATGGGGAAGATAATGCAATTCGAAGTTCAATCATGCTTTGATAAATTGCACTCTCTCATCGCCATTGATTTTGTATTTATGAATTTATAAACTTTTGTTTTAGATTTATGATATTTTATGAATGAATTTGTAAAATAATTATATATTTGTTTATAAAATTATTGTTATTAATTTTATTTTTTATTGTATGTATTTTATATTTTAAATGAGTAATATATTTTATTTTAAATTAATGTCAGAAATTCTACTAAAAACTCGCTAAAAATTCGCTTATATCTGCGCGAATTTGGTAAATGTTAAGTAACCATTTAAGTAAATTTGGTAATAAATTATCAAACCCACTACAAATTTAGTACGAATATGGTATTGAATTTTTTTAGTGAATGCGAATGCGAGTTTGGAGATATCCGTCACGATCCTGATCCACTGTCATCCCTATGCATATATGTGGACATTTACAAAAGTGACGGCTTGACTTTGAAAATCATTTTTTAAAATTATCGGCTTGACAATTAGAGGAGCTTTCACATGCATTAGTCAATATTAGTTGGTCATGAATTGCCTATAAATAGAAAGTATTTTTACGCCATTTGCTCATTCTTTTTAAATTCTCTCAATCCTTCAACTTCTCAATTTCTCTCTAAGAGAAATATCAAAACATTAATTTGAATATGATTTTCTTAATACGAAAGAGTTTTGCAATTGTATTCTTCTTGTATTTAGAAAGAAATTGTAATTTTATTTTTTATATTGAATTCTTCTACTTTACTGGTGGTTTTTTATCTTAATTAATTTAGAGTTTTTTTTGACGTAAATCTGTGTTATTTTCATCTTCATTATTTATTATTGTACTTATATGGTAAGTAAAGCCACCTATATATATATATATATAAGGTTAAACCTCTTATTTACATAACAATTATTTATGAATTTCATTTTAAATTACAAATAAAAGTCATCAAGCATCTAAACAGACTTGAGAATAAGGCATCATCTTTTCATTGTTGACTACAAGGAGTTGAGGTTGCACTTGTACATAATTTCCCACATTCTTCTTAAGTAAAAAAACTTGAAAAACAAGATGAATTCACAATCCGTCCGACAACTCCAGCTTGTATGCTACTGCCCCAATATGCTGCAAGACTTTGAATAGACCGTAGTACTTTAGAGAAAGCTTTAAATTTCTTCTCATAGTTATATTTGTTTGTACAGCTGTAACTTCAAGTACACCCAATCCCTTACTAAGAATTATAATAAATATTAGGTAGTATATTCCAAAATATATTATCCCATACGAAAAAATAAATGGGAGTGGCATAAGTTACAAGAATTGATAGCACGAGAGTAAGTTACAAAAATTCAAATTTTGACAGTTTTATGATTTGAACTAAGTATTATTTTTACAATTAATTTTGACAGTTTCATTATTTGAATTCAAACATTATTTCAACATTAATAGCCTTTTGTAACAGTCATATTCTTACAACTATAAAAATGGATATTTTGACACAAGTTAAAATATAGAACATTTTTTCCCATTTACATTTTCTTTGCTTTGGTTCATATCCTCTCTACTTTCATTGCTTTGGTTTGTATCAATATAGTCATTGTATCTTGGAGTACAGACTGCACATCTAACATCCTTATTGTACCAAGAAATTATCTTAGAGAGGGGAAATTTTATTCTTTAGAACAGTGAATACCCGCCTCGGCTTTTTCTTTGCTGTTTTCACTAGGTTACTGCTGTTTTTCCTTGTTGTTTCTGCTAGGTTGCTTCTATTTTTCCTTGCTATTTTCACTTTGTTGCAATTGGTTTTCCTTACTGTTTTTACTGTGTTGTTACTGATTTTTCTTGCTATTTTTGTTGTGTTGTTGTTGGTTTTCCTTGCTGTTTTCACTGCATTACTGTTGCCGTATAACAATCCAAAGAACATAATTTTGTTTATATTCAATTCATCATGGAAGTTGCAATGATCACAACCAAGTCTTTGCCCAACATCTCCAAGATAAAAACTTTTGATGGTGAACATTTCAAGCGTTGGCAAGGTAAAGTATTTGATACCTTGAATGTCTACAATCTGTCGGACTACCTCAAAATAAGACCTCCAGTAAAAGATACTCCTAAATATGCCCAAGAAATAGAGAAATGGGTTGATAACTCTATTTTTATAACGTTATTTTATCTATTTAAACTTGAATTTTAATTTATATCTTGTTAATTTTGTTA
>JAXCLQ010000005.1:4285785-4297606 GCA_035584115.1 Cedrela odorata | reverse complement strand
ATATATATATATATATATATATATCAATCAAGAGGAGATTGCAGCATATATATTAATGTAATTAGGAGGACGGTCTGAGACAATGAAGAAAGTGAGGATGGAAAGGGCTGACGGAAAGTACGAAGTACGTGATGCCATGGTGGAGGAGGTTTTAAGCATTATATGTCAAAGAGAGGGCCACATTTTAATAATACACAGTACCTGGTTTAATAAGTCTTGCCAAGCCTCGTCCATGGAAGTAGTGAAAGGATGCTTAGCTCTTGAGTCCGGATCACCTAGCTGACTTTCCGGTGGCTGCGATCCAGGTCTTCCACCCATTAATATAAATAACATTCCTCCTCTTACAATTTCTTCTTTCCTGTACCTTAAGAAATCTTCCAAGTCTTTTTCTGATTGCTCCGCGTATGCTTTCACAACCTCTTTATTTGCTCCCTCAATCCATGCTCTTCCTTTGTTCCAAGCCGGTGATTTCTTATCTAACACTGTATCTGGTATCTGAATTTGTTCATCCAGCGTATATATAAAAATTATCAATGAAATAGTGACTATGATGGTATTGGTTATATATAGAAAGAGAGAGACGGTAGATTTCACACAAATTATTATAATAAATTAATTGTACCTGGGAGAGCCAGTGTAAAGCACTTAAGCTAACAGCAATATGAAGCTTTCTTTTTGGAAACAGACGATGATAGAATGATCCAGGCACACCAGCAGCATAATATTTATTTGTTTTGCTATCAGAAAACATGGCAGTCAATGATCGGAACAAAGAGTTAAAATCATTGGAGGACAGATCAGAAAAAAAGACTTCAAATTCAGGCTAGAAGCCACACTCCTTCAGATAACGCTTCCTGAAGCTCTCCACAATCATGTCAATGGTAGCCAAAGTGTTGTACCCAGTTGCACAACCCAAGTCAGCTATTCTTAGAGAATCAGCTTCCTCCTTACTTTTGAAGAAAAGCTTCATTGACTGAATAGCAGTTAAAAGCAATGGTTTACATAAGGTGATAGCAGAAGCAGGAGCTTGTGAATTCTTTGCATAGCTAACATCATCATCTCCACCTTGCATACAAAGAACTCTGTGAAGACTTCCTACCCACGTTTGGCACTCCTTCATCATATACACGCTGTTGGTCTCTAGATTCTCTGCAGATATGGTGGTCATGACTGAACTCGATAAATCCACTCTTCTCTCCAAAAGAAAAGATATATGTTAGCTAGCTAGCTAGAAGATGATGATATCTCACTTCTCTTGTAAAAGAAAGAGAGAGAGAAATTAATATGTGTATATAATTAATATAGGTACATACATATATATATATAGGCGGGGACGGGAAAGAGGACGTACGTGTTGAGCAGTAGAGCTAGCGTTGCGTTGTGTTGTTGTTGCCCGCAGGCAGAAGAAGGAATTCAAAGGAATATATTGAAGAGAAGAAGTGAGATGGTGAATGTCCCACGAAAGGCAAGGAGAAGGCTAAAACTGGGGAAACTTTCCGGTGTGTTTTGCCTCTTCCTAAGCATATATTGCTTTGCCTCTATAATTGATATTAGTACTTGATCAAAGGATTGTATAAGAATTATAAGCCACCCAATTTTTCACATCGTGTTTTCTCTAGATATTTTTATCCAAAACACTAAGGTTCTTCAATCCTTCTTCTCTTAATCGGTAAAACTTGTTTCAATCATCACTTCAACTAGAATAGTCTAATATGATAAAGATTTTCATTTTAAAACTAAATTATTATGAAAGTACCAAATCATTACATTCTAATCTGAAATCAATCAACTAATGGCCAGTACATGCTCAACTTCAGAAGGTTATAATACAATTAAAAGTAATATAACATGTCTAATTGTGTAAGTTGATGAAAAGTTGTCTCCATTGAAGACGATATGCTGAGAAAACATAAAAGCAAGTTGAGAGACAATGTATTTTTTAAAGTAATCTTCACCATGAATCGAAAGCATTTCTCAATGGAGAGCACTATGGTTTCTAACCCATTTTAATTTATAGTGAGAAATAGAACCTGCAGTCAGCTGGCAGGATCAACTTCATGGTGCTATTAATGAAAATTTAAAAAGAGAGATTATTTGATCAGCCTTAAGGGCGAAGGCTAAGGAATAATAGATAAATACCCTTGATGAATTTCAAAACTACTTCAGTTATTATTCATACTTGAAGGTGCATCCATCTGGATTTAATAGCAAGAATGATAGAATTAGGATTTTTTTTTTCAAAATAATCATTTATTTTGATTAATTTTATCACACGTTACTTAACTATATTACCATATATTTTCTAAAACTTTTTCATTATGTCATATCATTCATATCGTATCTGTCCTCTCTCTTGCACGTGTGTGGCCGGAGAGACGGAGATAGCTAGAGGGGCCTGTTATATGGATTTGGAGTGTTAAGCCACTGCTTTCAGATAATAATATTTCCTTTCCTACTACCTGTCACCAATCAATAATCATATACCCGATTCTCATGCTTCTCTTCTACTTGTGATCATTCTTTCAGCTACATTATTGAATTACAATAGCGCAAGAAAACATAATAATCTTTCATAGATTGCGGTGAGAAATTAAAGAAAAGGAAACCATGCAATAATTAAAAGGATGTAGTAGTAATTTCAAAATAACCTAACTAGCTGTTTTGACACCGATAATTGAATTCCAACTATCTAGTATCTCTATCATTTTGGTCTATAATTATTTCCAACATATTGAAAAGGTGGACAGAAAACTTTAGTGTTTGATATGGATTTGAAGTAATATGAGAGTGGTCCCAAAATCCTTCTTATAGGTAAAGAGTTGTCATATTCTATCCGGGTAAGTGGAATTAAGCATGCATCACATTATAGCAATGTAACTGTGGTCCACCAGGGAGCTGCATGCAGATGGGACACCTTCCACAATCTTCTTTGCAAATCAATGAGCTAGTTATAGCCAGCCAATGATAATTTTATCATGTGAGAAAGAAAATTACGTTGGAAGTTTAATTTAGTTTGATAGAGAAGGGAAGGGGAAGGGAAGGGAATGAAATGTGTAAGAGAGGACCCCTATCTATCTTTCAGAGAAGAAAAAGTAGTAATAGGAGAGGAAGCTTTTTCAGTTTTTTGCATTGATGGGACTCAATGGGGACTAACAGTCTGTCATACACACAAACACAAACACAATGACCATGCCTGCTGAACCCATAACCCCACTTCATACTGAATGAAGTGAAATCAATACTGAAATTCCAGTGATTTCACCATTTATATTATATGCTTTCATCATTCAACTGATCAATACTAGCTATGTGTCCGTGAGACAAGTCCTTAAGAGTTGTTACTATCAGCATCGCTGTGACCCATCTGGAACTTACCCCCACATCCATCTTCCTTTTCTTTTTCCTATTTTTATTCCTTTTCTTTTTCTCTTGTTATATATGGGTTTTTATTACACTTTTTTAACCAAAAAAATCAAGAGCTCTCTCTTCAACTAGGGATAAAAAATTTATCAGTAAATTTGTAAATCTACTACTATTCAATTCTCATAGGACAATTTGATATGCCTCTTAGTAAATTTGGAAAGAGTTTGAAAAAATAAATTAAAACTCATTGCGAGTTTATGATAAAAATAAATGCAAATAGATATCTATAAATATTTGTGACGGATATTTGGGAATATGTAATTTTTTAATTTTTTATTTTAAAAGTACTAAAACGGCGTCATTTTAATGTTAATATAAAAAAAATATCAAAATGACGTTGTTTTGATGTTATAATATAAATTTTTAAATCTCTACAAGGCACAACACACACTCATTATCAATTGCATTCAAATCTTTTGTTAAATTTATATATTTAATATTATTTTTTATCATTAATTAAATATTTATTGATTTTATAGTAATATTAATTTGTTATTTATTTAATTAAGAGTAATGTATAAAATCAATACATATATTGATATCACAAAATAACATTTATCATCACTATCAAATAAATTACATATATATAATTATCAATAATTAATATAGTTTAAAGTTTATTTCTTAGAAATTATTTTTTTTATTTTTAAATTTATATAATTATTCTTAATATAGAAAAAAATGAGTTAAAGCATCAAAATAATTTAATTAAGTTGTATTTTGAATTAATTATATATGAATTTGTAAAGTAATAATGTATTTTTTAATGAAATTATTATTATTAATTTTATTTTTTATTATATATACTTGATATTTTATGTGAGTGATGCATTTTATTTTGAGTTAATACTGAAAATTTATAATTTTAATATAAAAAATTCAACTAAAAATTCATGGATTTCGCTAACATTTGGTATATATTAAGTATTTGTTTAAGTGAATTTTGTAATAAAATATTAAACCTCAAATTCGATTCGCCTCTTCTTCTACAAGTTAGAAATTTAAAACTACTTGTACATGCATATATCAATATGTGTCTTGCATAATATATATATATATATATATATAAAGTGGGAGAAAAATTGTCTACATTAATTCTTTTTTTTTCGACTTTAGTTTCGAATATTGAGGTTAAAAGGAATCTGGACATAGATAAGGTTGCACGTTTAATCCCGAAACCCTTATTCACGTCCTCATTTTCCCATTTAGGGAAAATTTTATCCTTACATAAAGAAACAGAAGAAAATAAGAATGATTTTTATCCCAAAATAGAGATAGAGATAAGGGACCTCACCCCATCCCCATTTTCCCTACCCCTTATCCTCATTTCTCCTATTTTTATTTCCCTAAATTCAAGTTTTCAAAAAAAAAAAAAAAATTCAAAAAAAGGGATGGGATGAGACCTCACCCCATCCCTATTTACCATACCATTTTTCCCCGTTTCACTCATTTTTATTTTCTCAAATTCAAATTTTCAAGGAAAAAAATTCAAAAAAAGGAGAATGTTTTAAAAATTGAACTCATGACCTTTCATAATTACAACAAATGTTATACCACTAAACTAAATATCCTATTTTAAATAATTAAATTAATTAAAAATATTTAACTATTAAATTGAGATGTTTATTATTTTATATGTAACATTTGATTGTTATAAAATTTTTGTTTTATTTTATAATGAATTTTTTTTTTGTATTTGTAATGCATTAATAGATTTTATTTTGTATTTATGATAAAATATTTTTTTTATTTATAATTTTTTATACGAAAAAACGAGGGAAACAAGAAAAAAGAAAATAGAGAATTGAAGTTAAAAAAATAAAAAAAATAAAAAATTGAAGTTGAGGGTAGAGATACCTTCCCTTCAAATTTCTCATCCTCGTTATTTCTCAAATGGGAACGGGGGAAGTTAGAGAAAATGGGGACATGGACGGAGAGAGGGGAACCTTTCCCCACCCCATTTCCCCAAAAAGTGCGTCCATAGACATGGACTCATCTGTCCACTAATTCCTTCAAGCCCGGGGCGCATGGGCCTCAACCTCAGCATTCATTATAATTTAATTAATATGCATAAATAAATCAGATCATGCATTCTGTTTCGACTTCACTTGGCTTAAGCATAAACATGTGATGCTGTAGTCTTCATTTCCTGTTCAACTAAAATTTTGACTTTTATTTGGGAAAAAGGTTACTTATGTGAAGCATTACCAAACACAACTTTGACATGTTACTTTAATTATTGATACTTTTGTAGAGAGTAAAATCACAGACATCCGACTTATTAACTTTGGAGGTCACGACGATAAAACAAAGAACAGAAAAACGAAATCTATAAAACCTGTTTGCATTGGAACTACCCAAAACACATCAGGAATGAGCATTATTAAAACTGTAACATGGCTGCCACACTATCAAACTGACAATTACAAATATTTGGCTTTTTTGCCATGTTATTATCAATCCAAAATTACGCTTGGCAAATATTTCTGAAATTTCTCTGCTAAAATCAAACAGATACATCGGATTATTTTGGTGACTTTAATGAGAGAGCCCAGGGAGAAGAAAATAGCAGAAACAACTAACACAATCGTCACCCCTTATCAAACATGATTTTGTAGCAACCTTGGATAACCAATTATTTGTCTCAACAAACACAAGAATCTTGAGATTTTATCTTTGAGGGGGGTCCACTGTCCGAACATTTGCACCAGTCATTCCTTCAATTCTATCTTTGGTTATCTCCACGAAATGACCCACTATTTCGTGAAATTGTTTCAGCCCAGATAGTGGGAGTATGATGGAGGACCGATCAGAACCTGCAACCTTCAATTTTTGACAACAACGCAGCACATTAATAAACATTGGCAAACATCAATAACAATTAGTTTTTTACTCTCAAAAAGGATAAAGTAATCAAACATTAAAATCTTCCATCGGCTCACCTCAGATATCCTGAGGAAATGACCTCTCTTGTTTTTCCCAAGATCAAAGAAGAATCTCTTCTGATCAGCTCTGATTACCTTTGAAACCCCCATGTTACCAATTTCATCTTGTTCTGGCAATTCAATTGACCTGCCTACATTCAGTTCAGAAGCAGGGGCAGGTTGGCTGCTGTGACCAGATATAAAACCAGCCCCTACATCATCTGAAAGCCCAACAAGACGTTCTGACTGCTCAGAACTTTGCTGTTTTGGTGCATATGCAACAAGGTGTAGGACAACAGAAAAAAGTGAGGTAAGACCTTAGATAAAAACATGAAATATTTTTTAGCTGTAGAACAGTAAAGCAAGGAGTTTATGCATGCAATACAATGACACCTGATTGGGTAATATGAAAAGTTTTGATGCTTCATTTATCTCTGCCAAAATATTCCTGAACGCTGCCCATCCTTCATCCCGAGAACTTCCAGCAGGAACAATAATAGTACTGCGGTTTCTACTAACAGATGCTTCTGATACCTGCAGACATAATTTTATAATGCAATAAATTTGGGAGAACAAAGATAGTCTAACCCACAAAATAGCCTTGACCTGATGATATTTTAAGCATTGTGCATAGACAAAACAAGAAAAATAAAGCATTACAAGTAACTGAAAACACAGTTAGTGTAGATAAAACATCTTTTAACATGATTTGCTTTTAAAATGAAAAAAAAAAAGTAGAATACCTAACTGGCTAACCACATACAAAAGGCACTGCACTACTCTTCAGATATTTCTTCCTTCCTAGATTGTAACTTAATATAATGTGTAGCCCTAATATAATAACTTACTGCAGATATTATTTATAAATTTATAACCACCTGAGTGAGTTTTCTATTAAGTTGCTTAAACCTGATGAATGGCAAGAAAATATTGAGTTTTCCTGACCATTTTGCAGATAGTAAATCCATCTTTCTGCCAAGAGGTAAAGTTGAAGAAATAGAGGTGTCTTAAATTTTTCAAAGAGATGTCTGAAAAACAGGGAGATCGATCAAGTAGGTAATTCTTATTAATACAGGTTCGCCGGAGAAGAAAGGTAATCCTTTGGATTTGTCATAGGAAAACAAATCAATTAACATCAATGATCATGCCACAGTACTGAGAACAATCTATTTGCTTGACTAGATGGGGAATTGCTCACCACAAATATACAAGTATGAGAATAGAAACATCCACAACCTCACTATTTGATGTAAACTGGATGCCACATAAGCTTTTTATCTGATACAAGAAGAAAGATGATGTAACAAGAAGAAAAGGAAAAGGAAAGGTGACCAGAGATTTAGAATCAGAAAAATAATATCAATAGATTTGAAAGAGAAGTTTTGAGAGAGTTATGTGAGGCAGAAAGAAAATATAGGATAGTAAAATTATAAAAAGGATTGCAAAGCATTGGACTTTCAAACAAAATAGAAGGAGAAGTAGCATTGACCTCCAAGCCATTTTAAGCCACTCCACTAAATAGGTTAGGTACTATAAAGCTTTCACGAATTATATCTCTGCAGCTCAATTTCTCAACTGTCTTCATCATTTTCTCTTTTGAAGCCCTTTCATACATCACGTAAATCTGGGCTTGACATTGAGGTCCAACCTGTACTCCTTGAAATTCATTTTAACCGAAAATTTTCCTGTTAAAAAGTTTTGACCACGCACTGGGTGGTTCACAGACCAGATTTTGCTCCAAATTGATTTCCTAGAGTATACATTTAATTGTCTTTCTATTCCTGTTAAACAGTCCACTGTATAAAGGATTGTAATTTCCACAGGACAGTGATCTAATAGGTTTTAGAGAACTTAGAGAGCACAAATGTCAAATCTTTCTAATATCATAAAATATCAAAACCTGTCTCTAAGAGAGCATCCTTATACAGAGAAATGAACTAACTTTCTTAATATTCCTATGTCAATAAGATCTACCAAAATTAAACCTAGAAACTTAATCAATTGATTATGTATCTCAAAAAAACTAAATGATCTTTGAGACATTGTAAGAACTTCACCAAACTGCACCACTATTATTCAATAACTAAAATAACTTTTATAATTACCTCCAAGGAAATGCAATGGACCTAGAAAACTCGATATCTAAGCAGGGAATGTTATTCAATTGTCAAGCATGAGATACTACTAAATCTCTAAGAAGTCTCAACAACACACTAAGATTTCCAGATTTCCATATTAACTATACTAATGTAGAAGCCAATAGAAACTAGATAAGTGTAATTAGATCTTTGAGACTTGAGGCTTGAGGCTTGACTGGCTACATCAATTTCCTATGCTTCAAAATGAATTCATCCTCAAATTTAGAAGTCAGAGGTAGAAACGGACTTGAGGTGAATAAAATACAATTGATGTTTTTCTCATAAACAATAGGTGGCTTACTTTAATCAACAAATGAAAGTAGATTTATTGGCTTCTGATATGAATGGCCAACTAACTTTCAAAAGATCTCCCATAAAAAAACACCCAATTTGATTCAAAATTGATGTAGCAAGAGCTCATAAATATGATATCTAATCCTAGGTATTAGTTGCAAAGTGGGAAAGAATCAGTCAATACTGGATATTGTTAGATTATCATCCATGAGATACTACTTAAGTCCCTAAGAAATCTATACACTCCACAATTAATTCTACACTAATATAATATGTAAAAGGAGATTAATAAAAGTTAATATTGAGTGAAAATTTGGATCATAGATGACTCTTAGTGGTTCAGGCCCAGATTTGGGTTTGACTGGTTGCTTCACCGTCACTATCAATTCCTAGAAACACCGAGCTGTAGAGAAATCACTTTGGTCTCGATCCATGTCCGGCACCTTCAGAAATCTTTATCAAGTCACAAAATTTTCAGATAATCCGGAAACTGGTAAAGACTGTTGTCAGAAAGTGACCTTATTCAAACATTGCCCAACTTGGATAACAGTTTAAGAGCAATCAGTTGACAGCAAGAAGGTTAGCATTGCCCAACAGATGGATTAAATAAAGTGCAAAATCTAGCATTTATGACTTATAGCTTTATTGTCTACACTCCTTTTTACCGCAGCAATTTGGATTTCACTGTACTCTGATAAGGCACCTAAGTAAGCAGTAGCAGGGAAACCTCCAACCAGTTTTTGAAGCAATTATTATTTGCCTTTAAAAACTTTGTTGCCAGACCAGTAAAAGAGAATAAAGATAATACAAGGTTTAACATAACTTAATCCAAAATTTAAAATTTTTTCCTGACGTATATAAAAATTGAAGTATGTTTTTCCTAGCTTGTACAAGAAAAATCTAAATCTTGCTATAGAAACCTCTTCAAGAAATATCTTTCAGCATACATAAGTTGAAAGCAACAGGTTCGAGGGTAATAATAATGATCTCACTTAAGAGTTCTACGAGATTGTGAGAAAACCATTGAGCCAGACCAGGCTGCTAAATTCAGTGTTAAGAAAATTGTTTGTATTACCAGATTCATGTTTGAACTGAAATTTCCACAAAGATGTATGTTTTCCGTTGACAAATAACCAATTAAAGATTATAAACAGTTAAAAGTTTCAAGTCAAAGAAAAGACTTTTTGAGTACAAGTAACAATTCAACCAGTTAATTGGATGGCTTAGCAAATTCAGTTTCATGAGGCCCCTGCTCCTACCCGAACAGGTTTAATGAATCATGACATTCAATAAACAAACACAATGGGTGCATTTTTACAAGTGTTTTTAAAGTTCATAAATTACATCTGTAAAATCATTTAGCTTGCACATTAGAGTTTCCTATACTCTCTCCACAGCCATCGAATGACTCGGGGAACCCCATCTTGTGTTTAAAATTGTTCTTACCCCCTAGACAAAAACTAAGAATATGCAGCTTCCATGGTTGATTTTCAACCCATCAAGCGAAACTTTGAGATTTACAGCACTTAACAAGCAAGTGTAGAACCATTAACTAAAGGCGGTTCACATGTTTGATGATTACAAAAAAGTACTAATATTTTGGGTCTCTTTATTTTATCCATAAAGATAACTTTGAATTAACATAACGGAAGAGCTGATAGGGGCTTCAAACACAGAACTAGAAAATGACCTACAAAAACTACTTCAAGATACATGAATGCAGGAAATAAAAGCGTAAGAAAAAACTGTATAAGCATGCAGGAAGCACCACAAAGAAGATTCAAGGAGTGCAGAGACTCCAAAGACAATAAAGAAGATGTAATTAATGTTGCAACGAAAATAGGTTAAACAAATTTGGAAGCCATGCAGAGTGAGCCTGAGCAAACTTAAGCAAACCCAAAACAACAGACGGTGTATAAAATCAGCCACAATTCCAACGCACGAGTATGACAAGTATTATTAATCCAGATGCAAACACGAAATGCAGCATTCCAAAGTAAGAGGAAAAAAGAAAGCATGCTCTCTTTGGAGGTGAGAAAAGTTGAACGAGCGTATTTTATCTCTACTAACAAGAAATTTTCTCCATTGTTTATGAAATTTAAGGAAAAAAGTTTCAGGTGTAGTTTTGAGAAGAAACCGGAGACTAATGGATGCCAAGTCATTATAAATTGTTGAGTAGCTTACAGTTGACCTTGAATTTCTCTTATTGACCTAAACTGCAAGCCGTAAAAGATTCAAAATAAACTTTAATGTAACATATGAATATCCAAGCAACATGCAGACAATCTCTGAAAGATACTTGGTCATAAAAATGTTGACTACTTGTAAACTCTACCATTATCATTCTTGTAATATTTATATATAAATAACAATCAAATTATGGACATTGAGAAACTAGAAAGAGCAAACTGGTAGACAAACTTAATATTATAGCAAAAACAATTACTTTCATATTTTGAACAGTCGGATAGGCAATTCTTACAAAATGGTAAATAGATATGAAGAGTTCAGTTAATATAATGACTAGCAATTATTCAAATTTACATGCTAAGTACAATGAAAGAGTAGATAAAATAATTAAGAAACATAGCAATATAGAATGAAAACCAAGCGTATGATTGAGAGAGTCAAAAATTTTAAGGGAAAAAAATACCTTCAGGAAACGACCCCTCCTGTTCTCGCCAATGTCGAAGGAAAATACCTGTTGAAAAGAATCGTTAATAAAACATGGGACACTTATCGAAAAGTGAGAAAACAAAAGAAAAGAAGAAGGTTGTTGCCTTGGCGTCGAGCTGCAATTCTTTGCTAAAGAGTTCGCGATCATCTGAATTGACGTAGTAATTAAAGAGGTCGACGAACCAAGAAATGCCAGAGAAAGGAACGATGATAGTGGACTTAGTGGCTGAAGTCTTTTCAGAGATTTTCAAGTAACGGCCACGTGGGTTCTCTTTGAGATCGAAGTAGAAAAGCTTGTGCTCAACCTGCAATGTCTTGCATACCAGCTCCACGTCATTCCCTCCACCACCACCACCACCACCACCA